>DWTT01000511.1:0-15205 GCA_018250895.1 Carterocephalus mandan | reverse complement strand
AAAGAAACTACAAAACAACCCGCCCCCAAAGAAGAAAAGAAAAAAAAAAACAATAATGTGTTTCAATAACGCAAAACAACAAAGTTTGTTTAGCGAAGTTAGTGAAGGGGTGAGCATGGGGGATTGCGGGAGGAGGGGAGACGTCACCACCTGCCGCCGAGGGGAGACATCAATTGATACAATGTGATGTTCAACATTAATATACATCACAACAGCTCAAGGGAGTGCTAACAAACAGGTAGGTGATATAATCAACTCGAAATAGCGCTTTTGTAAAATCAGGGTTATTAGATTGCAAGGAATACATTATTTGTATTTAAAAATTACTCACATTTAGATAGAATTGTACCTATTTTGATGTTGCAATAAAGTTATACAATAAAACAAACAAAATCTAAAGCAGCAATTAAATGTAAACCGCATCCAACAACAATATTTAGTTCACTGTTTTCCGTTCTTGTAAGGAGCTTCCTAAATGACATTAATATTATAATATTTA
The DNA here is from genome assembly GCA_018250895.1 of Carterocephalus mandan. NCBI lineage: Eukaryota > Metazoa > Arthropoda > Insecta > Lepidoptera > Hesperiidae > Carterocephalus > Carterocephalus mandan. The sequence continues at coordinate 14,706 of DWTT01000511.1, read as the reverse complement.
TGTGACAAACAACACATATTAGCGTTAAAAATTTGAACTGGTTTTGCTCCTCAACCGGATCCATTAAGTCTGAACATAAAACTGCGTAGAAAGCATTCCGCGAAACTATTACACTAGGATAATAATATAATAAGATATGAAATAACAGCTGGCTGGGAGTGCAAAATTTTCTCATAGATTCCCGTCAAGCCTGTTAGTCGACGTCTTGTTGGACGTACATTTCACAGGTGCATGCTGGCGGGTTATGACCACACATGTCCTTATAAATTGAACTTTGCAACCGGCGCGGATGCCATCGCGTTCACTACTCCAAACTGGTTTCACCCAGAACTTCCCGCTTCGGAATTATCTCGAAGAATGCTCTTACAGTTATTCCTACACGTCGTGAATATTAAAGTTAAGACTCATCTAGGTAGTAACTATCATACGGTCCATTTCCTCATTGATATGCGCAATTTTATAAAGCTTGTAAGCGTCAACTGAGGCTTCATAGTTTCATGTGTGAGCGATGGTTTATTTATGAGGATGTTTGGTCGACAGGTAACGCCGCTTCAGGTTTATCAGCTTAACAAGGAAGTGGTAGAAAATAATATTCATTCTATATAACTACCGGGACACGATCGAGTTGCTACTAGCACCGGCTAAGGGTGTTAGTGGCGAGTATAAAAACCACAGAAGTCGGAAATATTTATAAAAAATATCAGTAAGAACTTGGGAACAAAAAGTACATCCGACCCAAACGATGTTTATTCTATCGAGTCCACTCAATCTAAAACACATATTTTTTTAACAATATCTATCACTGTTTTTCTCATTAAGTTGTTTGCAGTTTAAATACGTCTTTCAAGCGAAAAAAAATTCCAACAACGTAGAAGTCAAAGCAACGTAAATGTTTACAATAATCTCAACCCCTGATTCATAACAAATAGATAGCAAGGTACCTAATAGCTAAAAATGCGTTTCATGAATACCGAAGACAAAATACTCTGTAGCTAAAATATAGGTTTATTGTTTATGAATAACACGTACAATATTTGTATTATTAATCTCAGACTAAGAAGCAGCTGTGGACCTAAGCTTCAAAAATAATGTCCAAAAAATAATAGCATCTCCATGTGTGCTCGTTGACCAAAATAAACCACACTCCAGCCTGCTCATTGACTCCCACATATCAACTTACTCCAGTGTGCTCATTGACTCCCACGATGACGGCGGTGTACCACTGCGTGGCGCCGGCCGCCCGGTACACCTGTGCCCGGCAGCCGCCCAGCACGGACGGCGTCGTGGTCAGGATCCGCTGGCCGTCCTGCGTCGTCCTCCACTCAGCCGCCTCGGCTTGCAGCGCGGCTTGCGTCGCCGCGTCAACGCCTGCTTCGGAACCGGCGAGACGCGCGTCCCATTCCTGCAAAGCAACAGTTAACGTTATAACACTGGTCGTCATAATCACAATTGTCATACAGATATCCTTCAAGTATGGGAAGAATGGCCGGCCAGTAAATGAACAATGAATTAACTTTGTATCTAATGCAAACATTGACTTAAAATAGTAATAATGCAAATCAAATACATAATTTGAATCACACTCAAGATTTCTGTGTACATACTAGCGCCATCTCTTGGTAGAATCCGGACTTGGATGACCTTTTTTTATTTTATTTTTAATGGATATTCACAGCTGTGACTGACATTGAACAAGATTCAAATAATGACAGGGATTGTTATCTGAGAGTTAAATAGAACCATAGTTTGGTCAGTTCGGTAGTGGGTACGAGGACTGGGGACTGTAAATGATAGTTCTTTTATTGATCCAGTTAGGAATTGCAAGTCAGTCACAGATATGTTACCTATATGCTACCCTTGAGGACTAAGATGGTCACCCCTAGAGAAGTGTAACCGGAAACGTTTCCAACTGCACCTACATCTCAGCAAGTTTACGACAGTGTTCATCATTATGATTACCGCTTGTATTAAATGTCTTTGCTTACTGGGTAGCAACTAGTAGTCTCATCAATCAACTGCACTGTTCTGTACTCATTATAAAACTATAATTGCATCCATTATCGCAACGACGTATTTATTAGCAAGACTATATTGCGCTATTGGAATTAAATTACTAGTAATCGTGTGTATGTAGTTGACATTGATCCGTTTTTGTTTGCCATACCTGCATTGTATAATAATATATCTTAGCTCACTGATTTATTATTCCATTAGATATATCTTATGCTAATCAAGGTATAGATAGCCTAAGTAGCTTCAGTAACTCAAACGTATAAGGCATGGAGATTTATTTATTACTCAGTTCTCCTATCAGCTTTCGTGTAAACACGAGCCTTACTTTGATGTCAACAACATGCGTTGGCCGTAAATGACAATTAAAATGCATTCATACGGTTTGTAACGACCTCGTGCGATATGTAAACACTATGACCCACATAGCGCACCTATACGATACATTATGTGAATATGTGGACGGCTAGTAAGGCACACTTGCATCTGTTATTATAATACATAGTTTTACGGACGTGCAGTAGAGGGGATAAATATAGTCGTACAGTACTTTAAAACAAAGAGTACGTTGCACGTCCACGTTTGCACTCGAGTTGCGCACTCAATGCGCTGGCTTATAGTATTTATATGTCAATGATACAGTATGTATATTACGAGTATGTATATAAGGGGTTTGGATATTATTATATAGCCTTTCGTTTTTGTGTAATGGTGCACTTTAGTCGTGCATTACTTATATCACTAGAAAACGTTTAGAAATTTGAATAAAGGTCAGCCTTGATTAACTGATTTAATTTTGTTTGCACTAGAGTATTGAGGACTTAAAAAGTAGGGTGCCTATTTAGCTAATAATTACCTAGGATCCTGGCTTTATTAGCAGAAAGTAAATTTCATGTAGTTTTAATAGGTGAGATAGACAATGCATTATGGAAAATGTGAAAACCCAAGGCAAAGAAAATAAAACTTACGAGGCAAAATCACATCGTAAATAAAAGAGCTTCATTAAAACTTCTCGGACGCTGTGTACCTTTAACGACTACTAATAAAAATGTGTCTTGTATCAATGTTACCAAAAACAAGTTAGTCGTGTACGTTGACGTATTTATTTTCTTTTATGATGATGTCATCGATATTAATTACGATTGGGAAGCCAAGTGCACATGCACATGGTCGTTCTAGCCACGCACCTGCGTGTGTGCGATCCTTGACTCGCGACTAGTTGCGAGTGTTGCGACAGACGTATCCGGTGCGTTGACCTCTCCCCCCGTTCTCGCGAGGCGGAAGCGCTTGTAACACTCATTGTTATCTACACTTATTTAATCAAATCAAACCTTAGTCTATCTATGTTATTTACTTTATTATACAATTAATACATTTCTAATCTGCGAGTTATTATAAGAAATTGGTGTAACCATCCCTTAAGCGTATACATAACAAAGCATCACATTTATACTTTCCGCTACGCAGTACGTGTTACGTAGACCGTAGGTTTACAATTGAAGTTAATAGACTCATTTTTACTTTAAAAATACATAAATAAGTCTTTCACAATATCAAATTAAACTTTGTTGTTTGAAATAATATAGCTATAAACATTATTTTACTCTCTCTGTTATGGTCGAGTTCCTGTGCTCAGCGAGCTTTCACTTTTCGAGTTTGTTTACCTCCACTTATAATCAACTTGCCAATATAAGAATCACCGCATCATGGGGACTCTGAAATTGTCAATTATTATTTATTAAAATTAATAAAATATTCCGTAGCATTAATTCATCAAACTCAGAGTACAGACACATCGCATTTATAACTGCTAGTGAGAGTCATAAACAAAAACCTTAGTATCCGTGCCCTTAGAGACAATTTTTCACGGCCAAGCCGTTTTCGCTGGGTTATCCGATGGTTACGACATCGTAATAGCTTCGCTTGTACTTGTGTAACAGTCACGCTCTGATGAGCCGAGTCTCTGCGAGTCTCGGGCGCGTGACTCAGCATTCGGTTACGCAATGTTGCCTCGAGGCTTTACTGTTTATTTTGCCGGTTACTCTATTTGGTGAGATTACGGTCGTGATTAATACGAGGCCGTAGAGAGCATGTCTGCGCCTCCATATTGTTGGTACTTCGGTCGTCGTAATCCTTTGGGAAGGGAAGAACAACATTAAGAGTTTGCGGATTATGCCTGATAAAACAAATGCCCGAATAGAATGATAAACATATCCAATTTTGTTTAACTCCATTAACATTAAGATAAGTATATGCATATGAATGTATAAAAAAACCTGTCGTGTTTCATACTAATTAGAATATTCATTCCAGTTGTAGTACTTAATAAGAAAGCAATAACTTCAAACATAAAACTTATATAGCCTTCAGTCAGCTGCGTTTCGCTAGATAAATTAATGATCCAAACCCACTAGAACGTAGAAGCTTAATAGACGTCTTAAATTATCTTATAACGAACAAAGAACTTGTGACAGTGCCATCAGCACAGCATTATCTTATAAACCCGAAAGCAAAATGAACAACTCACATTACATAGCAGTGAACATTATTTAGCCAGACAGCAAACCAGGCAACTTTCGTGACCTAATACCGCCTGGGAGAGCTATCCTAAAATAGAAGCTTAAATTTTCAAACATTAAAATTCTTTACCCTCCACTTTAACCGCGCTTCGGGCTGGCGGAATATTTAACATTTAGAAATTTATTAGCTTAACCAAACAGTATTAAATGGAACATTTTACATTGTAATTTAATATGAAATACCTTGAATTTTGGAACAAAAATAAGAGTTTAAAAAGTATTGTTCAAATCAAAGCATTTCCACTGCTTTTCAACATATGTTTTTTCCTGGTACTGGTTAGATACCCACTTGAATGTCCTCTTTGATTGATTTAGGAATAGCAATACATAAGCAAGATTTTATGATTCGAACACGTCGGAAGCAAATAGTAATTGTCATTCATGATGATTTCTTGTGGCCATTCCTTCTCTTACATTTCAATTGCTTAAATTACCAGAATGACAACATTCCCTTCTTATTCCGAAGGTTGATGGTTGACCTAACGTTCAGAGATGGGTTTAATGTAGAAAAGCATTTGTAGTAGATATTATGTACGCTACCACTGTTGTGTTAATAATCCAGTGCAATTCATTTCTCCGCCGAAGGACGGTAGCGAGCTAATACAGTCCTATGCACTTGGTACTTGGTGCACAAGGAAGCCCATTACGGCGGCACACATTCGCATCTCTCATTCAATTTCCTGCGGCGTTCCCGACTGCGCTCGGCGCTCGTGATACGACTATTGATAATGTACATCCACTTCCTACATATTTACGCTATTTTTCGGCGTATACTCGTAAGTGGACACGTTCAATATTGGAGCGAGTTTGCTGCTTATAGGTACTGGTATTTTGCATGCAATGATACCACGGGGACGTTATAAAGGAAATAAGATTCTGATATGTTCATATCTACCTACCAAAATAGGTATTTTCCTCATTGTATGCTAATAGCATTTTTCTCTCTTATTATTCATTCCACATAAAAACATTTGAATATGACCATAAGATATACCAGAAAATTTCTGTATTATGTTCACTTATCTACCTAACTAGTTCTGTACCTTCCTCATTGAATTGTGTTATATAATATTAGTTGCAATTGTAACTTGTAACACTTCAAACATAAGCACACTTGAAATAAGTATGTAGTCCGATTCTAATTGGGCAAGTTACTCCACAAATAGTGCATGATCACTATCCCTACCGCATAAATACTTCGGATTCGGCAACGTCAGGGATAAAATATTCCCTTTTATAACCAAAAATATAAAATGGAATAGAACTGCTGCATATTTGAAAATGTGCTTTCAATATCCAGCCAGATTCAATAAAATAATTTTACGTGTATAAATGTATTTTCAATTATATACGCTAGTCGACCACATTATGATAATTATCAAACCAAGTTAATTAATTTACAAATTCAATCGACATTGATAATTGATTTAATCAGATATCAGTTATAATATGAGAAACGTTCTTTCAACTAATGTTGGTAGAAAAATTAATGTAACAAACCTACCTCCTTTTAACTTCATAATCTCCTTTTAACTGAAAAATTTACAATAATGGAACCAACTAATGAAAGTAACCCAAAGGATTAAGATTGTTCTTGATGATAAGCATAATTTTCTTGGAAAGTAATTTTGAACATGGTACCCTACAGATTAACTTCAATTTCCTTAAAGATTTCTCATCAAGCGAGAGTGTTTACGGCAGAATCTAGTTTGAGCTTAGTTTGCGCTCTAGCGTGTGCGGAGATGCTCTTTGAGAATATCCGTACATACTCTCTTTGTGCTGGCAACATCGTTAGTTTGTAGTGCAGTTGCCGTGTTGCATTACGACAGGCTGTCAAGGTAAACTCAAACTGAGAGCACATGGTATTTGCCAGCTGCAATATCTCGACGTCAATAGCATCTTAGCTGTTTTGTTATACATAATTTCAACAACGTTTTGTCTGCTTATGAGATATTGTATGGTGTAAACAATGGTACACCTAAATCGATTCCTTGTATGCTTTTTGGCATTCGTTTTACTCCCCGCTAGATATTTTCGTGCATTTAATACCGCAACGTACACAATCTTGAGAGCTGGATAAGGAGTGCAGCGACGGAAACAGTAAAAGCAGTCATAAACAACTACGAGTATATTATTCCTCCAGACAATGCACCCGGAACGACGTCCATCACGTGAGATGAAACGTCTGCGAGACGTATAGCCCGGTCACAATATCAATTTAAATAAACGCAATTATTCTGTTTTCGTGATGATGGAATAGTTTTCTTATTAAATGTATACATGATTATATGATAGAAAATGCATTCCAGCTAGGTGCAGTGATGCTGTGACTGTGTCATATGCACAGACGTACCGTTTTTGTGTTTATGTTTACTACTGAAACGGTAAAACGTTCAGACATTCTCAACATTTCGATAGTATATTTTAATAATGCTATGGCATATCGGCCATATAAATCTAAGCGTCCAACCTATGGAGAAAGAAACACATAGTCCTGAATATGTGGTAATGTGTTCTTACTGGACAACGACGGCGAATAATGGAAAATTACATTTTGTATATGCTTTGCTACTGATACTGACTGGTTTGAGCTATTAAGCAAACACCATGAAATTATAAGATCCACTCAATAATCAAGCACACAATATTTAAAAAAAATTGCTTCACTTCGCTGATGTTTCATTGACTTTTCTATAACATCTCGAGACAGCGTACACACGGGAATATTCATCATGGAGAGACACGACTGTGCGCAAGAATGGGTGCAATAACGAACAATAAATGTGCAGACGTCAGCCAAAGCGTAAATTGGGCTTTTGTGTCCCCTACTGAGCAGTTGTTAGGGTTGCCAGGTGAATTATTGAAAATCCCTGAGAAAATGCACACAGTAGGTAGTGAGATCGTTGTATTTGTCTATACGTAATTTTCCATGATGTGAGTTAATTATACATACTATAATGCTACATAGTCTCGAAAAGCCACTTGATAACGGCGACTTCGGTTTATTATTTTTATGTCGTCAATTATTTAAAAATGGAATCGGAGCAGGTATGAAAGTCGAGCCGCAACTGAGCCCAGTCTACTCGAGCTCCCCAAAGAACAAATCGCGGGGCAGGCAGACATACATCCGCCGTAGGTACTGGCGGAAAAACTTATACCCCTAACAAGGTCCCTTTGTTCCACGTTTTATATTCAATCCACTGTTTATTTTACTGTTCTGCGTCATGGGATTTAGTTAGACAGACGTATACTTCCTACCAAGTTAACAGTGATAAAATAAATACATATTTAAATATGTAGCAACGGTAGACAATATTTTATTTTATTGACAGGCCCGTTGGCACAATCGGTAGTGAGCTTACCTTGAGCGCCAGGGGTCGTGGGTTCGAATCCCACTCAGGAGAAACAGTGTGACGAGCACGTGTGTTTGTTCTGTGTCTGGATGTTAATATCTATATAAGTATGTATTTAAAAATATCTATATATTTATTGTATATCAGTCTACTACAACACCCATAGTACAGGCTCTGTCTAGTTTGGGGTCAGACGGCCGTGTGTGATGTCCATGATATTTATTATTTATTTCACCCGAACCTGCTATAAACTATCCTGAGGTTTTTTAAATCCAGCCGCTAACCTGGCAAGACCGTAGAATCCGGATTAATCATGAATAGTAGTAACATTAGTAACCCTAGTTGAGGTTGCGTGTATATAGGCTAAGAGCGATTCCCGAGGGCACAGAATGCGGGGAATGCTGAATCGATTTTAGAATCGAACAACCCTTTGGAACCCTGTGCTACGAATTTACCCTACAAATTATTTACTGTTGTTCTATTTCATGGGGTTCGTTTCATTTTTGACTAATTACTAGAGCGATATAAATTTTCATAATATTTTTGTGTCGTGTCATGCATTGTGTTTTATGCGCACAAAAGTTTATATGTACTTCATTTTTACATACTGCTACTAAAGAATGAACTGTTAAACTCAATTGCGGTTGATCAAATTTTTACGGACCATCGTCTACGAAACACATCAATAACAGGTTTTGAAAACGAACATATATCCTAGAATTTGTACTTAAGTGATAAAAGGCTTCTTTTTTCGTATCATTATATCATTGGAGAGAAGTGTTTCCCTCCGGGACTACTATATAAAGATATTGCAATTTGTGTATTGGAATAGGTTTTGCAACATTTTTTTACTGAAAAATTTAATTTCATATGGTACCTATATAATAATATGTATTCAATAAGGGTTATTATCAAAAAAGATTAAATATAACTTTCTAATATCATCATAAAGCAGTGACGGAGCGCAGTGCAGTGAGCGAAGAGCAGTGTCTATTGAACTCGCCTCTCACTTGAGCGGTCCGGGTTCAAACCCATGCGGCACGCACCAATGACTTTTCTAAGTTACGTGTGACTTAAGAAATTAAAAGTCACTTGCTGTAAGGGTGAAGGATTCATCGTGGGGAAACTTGCATGCCTGAGAGTTCTTCATAAGGCATGTGAAGTCTGCCAATCCGCACTTGGTCAGCGTGGTGGACTAAAGCCTAATCCCTCGCATTCTGAGAGGAGACCCGTTCCCAACAGTGGGACAAAGAAAGGGTTGAGGTGGAAGATCTGCATAAAAACGTTATGAATATTACACGTTACGTTAACGTACACACACGTAAACGTTATGAATATTACAGGAGGATATAAAAGGAGGATAAAAATCGAATGAATTAAACAGTTATAAGATTGAACTTATTGACGTCATGAATCACATAGTACATACATACAATTTAGTATTTATTTGCAATAATAATAAAACTTCCGATGTGTTGAGAAAGAACGATCATTGGATTAACTGTGAATGTATTATTTGCACAAGCTATCAAGCTATACAGTGCATAATCCCTGAAATAGCTATAATTCAAACGCACAGATTCATTACAAAGAGCCATACATTTAGCAAGGGGTGCAGGAGAGTAATTTTGTAAGGGCTCGCACGTCTCTCACATTTGACCTCTCCGTTCTCCGCTCATCCGTTCAGTCCATGTTCAGTCGTTCCACGTAATGTTTATGTCAGGAAATGGCCGCACTTTACCTCGAAACATTATAAGCGCTTTATAGTTTACGTTAAGCTTGCAATCCAACATAAACGTTATGTAATCCCACGATTTAATGCTGGAAGTTTAATTCGCAGTTGTAGAAAGCTTTCCGCACCTACTACTATCAAAGGAAGCCAGACAAAAGAACCAGAAGAAAAGAAACTTCAAAACAATTTTCTTTAAGTCCATCTCCTTTTATTTAAGTTGCAATTAATTATACACCATCTCCTACTTAACTCTCGACAAATTTCGATTAGACGGTATGTTAAACAAAGAAATTAAATATTTACTTATTTATTTATTGTAAAAAAACAAAAAGTTTTTTTACAAAGGGCGGACCTAATGTATATGGACAGGTAAATATTAATGGACAGGTATATATTAATGAATTATATCAGCTGTGGTCCCAGTAGTAAATTGTACAGGTTTAGGAAGCTGTCAAGAAAAAAAACTCTAAGTCGTCATGGAGATCGGAACCAGACCCTGACTTGCGTGAATTCTAAAGTAACGCATTGTTCTGTACGGCTTCGAAAACAAGAAGCAATGATAACGCCCACATAAACCGGTCTCGTGTGCCTCGAGGCACATGCCTAACTAAAATCGCAAAGTAAATTTGAAGCTGAGCTAGCTTGCCTGGGCGTCTGCGGGCAGAATGCTCTGAGCCTCGTCTTAAATGCTTCTAAAACGCTGCCTGTTTATTTACTATCACTACCCATCACAAACCTACTTTATATTACCTTTGCAATCATAACATCATATTAAGATTAAGAACTTTAAGAAGTAAGTAACATAAGATGACGTAATATACTGTTTTATTCTCTTCGATATAGATAGCAATAAGCTGTAAAGCTAGGTAAACACAAGGCCGTGATTGAACATCGCCTTGTGCCGAGCACACGCCTATATCATATCAATGTCAACCCAACCACCCCGAGGAGAGTGGGGCGAACCGGACAGTGGAGCGAGCTAACTGATACTAACTTTACTCGTTTAAATTTTACGGGAGCAGTTTCTCTGCTAGCGTGCATGCTAAGTTCAAAAACTCACGATAACTTTCATTGCCGCCCGGCTAATTGAGTTTTTTTAATGATAAATACTTTTCAGGAAATTAATGCTTTTTGTTTGACAAGAAGATAAAAGTTTGTCACTTTCGTTTTAACTTGGGCAATTACTTCCATTTAATTCAATATAGTTGAACTAGCCTTCTAAGTGAAATTGTGAAGATTAAGAATTAAAGAGATTTAATTGTTTTATACGCACTTGATAACAGAATGAAGTTTTTATGTTCTGCTTCTTCATTACTGCGAAATTTATAATTTGAATGAAATTACAAGTAGATACGTGTACACTTAAATATTTAATTAATCCTGTTCAAGTACAATTTTATCATAAAGCTGTTAAAATACTACCTAAATTAAAACGTAACTCAAAAGCTCATAAGATACATGCGACGATAAAATGTGTGTAATCCACATTTTCTTTTTAACTTCCGCCGTACTGGCTTAGTAAAAGGATAAAGAGGATGAAGTTCTTTGTTTGAAATCGGTGATATGTCACGGAGCAACTTACATAAGTACAAGTACATAACACCAGTAGATAGGATGTGTTATTGATCATTGACAAAACATTGAAACTATGTAATGTGAGATTTCATAATCTTACCAAAACCCAATTGGTAGTGACAGAAAATAATCAACATGAAACAAATAAGTTAATTCATTGAATGTTAAATTGTGTAAGAAAAGCAGTGTTACCGGGCGTCGACAGGGGGCAATCAATCATAGGCTGGGCAAAATCGAGCGCCAGGCTAACCGAAAATAGCGCGACACTCGGCAGCGTAGCCACCTGCCTCCGAATATGTATATAATAAAGGGGAGGCGCGGGCGGAGCGGGCGCGGAAAATCAATAAAGCGGGCGGCGAGCATCAAAACATACCGCTCCCCATCGCCCCCCGTCCCCTCGACCCCGTCTCCCGGGGAAACCCTCCCTTATTTGGCAGACACCGTCCTTGATCTCCCCAGTTCGCCCGGGCGCGCAACTTTGCATAAACACTCGTACTCGTATCGTCTCACTGGAAAATTAGGTCGGTTATGCGTCTCGCGTTACGCACGTCCACCCCTTGTTTTATCTCCCAAATTATCTTACATGTTCTATTCCTGACATGGGTACGTGTTTAGAACAGTGGAAATATGTATCATTGATCATTCTAAACTAATTCGCTTACCCGTTTCACGAGTATTACAACAGATAACAAATAATTAAAGTTATTATCGAATCCCATGTCTTGCCTGACAGCTTTATGTGTTCGTTCTTAATATGGAGTATATTACCTCCTCTAAAGTCCTCTATGGTTTGCACCTAATTGATACACTGGTTCATAGTTTCGTTAGTTGATCCTGGATTCCTGGGTGTCGACACCGACAAAGCCTACAATTTATCATAACACTCGTAGATAGATATGTCGTTATCATCAGTTATCTCATCCTAATTAATATTAAGTTAATACTGGCACGGTAATAGGACATAATACACAAAGGGCGCATAGTTGTATCCGTAATGTATAATGAGCTGACGTTACCACATGATATATGATCAGATGGACTGTTCTCAACTTGCTCGCGTAGGTATAATTTAGATAACATTTTAACAGATAATTGCTACTTTATGTCATCTACACACTTTACTATAGTCTAAAGCAGCGTTTCATAACCTTTTTCAGTTCACGTTCAAATCCCTAGGATTATCAAGCACAATTTCAAGGAACCCCTTAATAAATTATTAAAAAAGAAAACCAACTAAGTTGTAACCTCAGCTCGGATTTCACTTATAATCAGTTTCTGTTTTTTTTTTAGTATACAAGAGCAGAGAGCCAGTGAATGCCTTTTCACAAAGGAATGTGGTTGAGCAAAGTTTTAAATGATTAAGTTTTACATCATCTAGAAACCTGATTAGACTGTGGACCCCCTATACATAGGTATATAATATTTCTTACGTTTATGCATAAGGCACGTAGAGCAAATTCGTATATTATACGGTACTACAAGCTTACAGACTTTTTAAACTTAAATATTACTAGAAAGATTTAAATATTTCTTGAAGACATTTTTCAAGTTGGTTCTTAACTACTCTTAAGTTAAACTTCAGCTCTTTGAAATTCCAGCTGTGTAAAACCTATTTTGTCTTAGACTTATTTTATTCAATCCCATTTTAAACGGACTTTGAATCTATGTCATTACCGTATACCGTGCCCTTCTACTACCGCACTCACTTGTGTGCTGGAAATTTCTAGATTGAAAATTTAAATTCCGAAGTCGTATAGTGAGTCGTCGCTGCGTTCGAAATGTTGATTTCAAACGTTGAATCATATATTATGTGTATGTTTGTTCCTGTTTCAGTTGAACTTGCCGAATTAAACGCTATCATAATTTACATAGCTATTGCAAGTTTACACGCGAGCTCAAATACTATTCAAATAAAGACATTATTTAAATTAAGATTCGGTCGCTTCCTGCCACTATGCCGACCTACTTAGTAAACACAGTTTGCCATCCATGAGTCACCCTGTGATTGATTTGAATAGAAATATCTGGCGAGTATGAATCATTCAGGTCACCATATGCATCGTAAATAAATGCCGCAGAATTAATTCACACACAAATATATTATAATACCCACATTAGTATAATCAACCAACTCTTTCGTTCGTGGTATTTCCCATTTATATGATAACCGTCTATCGATACATATTTACGGTACGGACTCACGTTGGAATCGTCTTGCGTTCTTCGTACAAACGGGCAGAAAAAATACGTACCTACTGGTTTCAATTTGTAGTTTCTTAAAAAGAATGTGATATTTATACATATCATGTTATTTGAATTAGAAGTACTTATTAACATATTAGTTAGTCAGGCAATAGTAATAATTAGACCTGCTGATGATAATATTAGTCTAATTAAATATTTATTGTTGATAAATGGCTGTACCTACTGTACACAAGGATTTATGTATGTGTAAAATTGTTTGAGTTTTAGTCTAAAACAGTTATTTCAATTACTACACAAGTAGCGCCATCTGTTGTCAAAGCGCAAAACTAGGTAAACGTAGTATTGTGATGTGACTCTTGACTGTTAATTATAATTGTTTTATTCTGTGTAGTCTGTAGTGTCGTCTTCTGCCTTGGAACGTACATTTTAAAAACATATTCTGAAGATGTCGTTAATTTTTGCATGATTTTTCTTGCGATCTACAGTCAAAAATGATTTCCCGGTAAAAACCTCTTTAACCTGGCTTCAGTTATGATGGTTTGATCATAGGTACGTATGACTAAATGAGTTTGAGACTGTTAAATGTAGTAATTGTTTCATGAATAATGACTCACCTGGTACGGCTGCAGGTTAGCATAGTCGAGGAAGCGAAGCTGCCGATCGTGCAGGAACTCCACCGGCTGCGCGTCAGCCTGCAGCGTGACGTCAGCCGACAGCGGCGTGAACGTCTGGAAACAGTCACCATGATAATTAACTTCATCTGTACAAAAGTTGGCACGAAAATCGGGATAGCTGCGCATGGGGTATCAATGCGGGGGACATAATACGGCTGGCGAACCAATCAGCGCTCACGACTGACAAGTCTGACAACCCGCACGCCCCGCACAAGACGTAACCTTAAAATTTCGATTCTGCGCATTCAAGGTCAGAGCTACACTTTCGTGCCGCTTACTATACTATGTATAATGGTGGAAATGCGAAGAGAACGAAGAAGCACGAGTCTTATATATATCTCCTTATACAAAGGGCCTTAATCTAAACGCCACTAAACTGATAGGTTCTGCTATTCAAACACAGTGCAAGCTAAAATGGAGGGAAGGGATCCAACTCTAAACAATGTACGAGTATTTTACATTAAGCCAATAAAAAATGTTGTATTTGTATTTTGTATTCTGTTTAAGAGCCATAGTACACGGCGTATTTTATACGCGCAGACGACGCGCGTATTAGGAACGCGCGTCTTCGGCGCCGT
>DWTT01000510.1:0-15205 GCA_018250895.1 Carterocephalus mandan | reverse complement strand
TCTAACACCCATATTACAGGCTCGCGCCTACTTTGGGGTCAGATGGCCGTGTGTGAGAATGTCCAAGATATTTATATTTATTTCTATTTCTGTTTCTAATAGGTACAGTGGGTGGTTTATTTATCTGCGAAATTCGAACTCGAGACCCACAGGTAACTAGCAGTCAGGTTCACTCACCACCACATCGCGAGGAACCCTGGACAGCAGCAGACTTTCTGTTAGATATACAATAGTGCCTTCGGCACACATTTGATATTCGCCTATTAGCTTAATTTCAATTATTTACCAGGCGTGCTTTAAAGGGCGCTTAAGAGTTCTGATGTTTTCGTGGACCTTTGAACCTTATATCGAGTTAATCTATCTGTATTTAGTTATGGTAATGCGAGCTCAAAAAACTAGCTTACCTTTCCACAGTTAATGTATTCGACGGCTGTTTCTCGAAAGAAGAAGTACACAAAATTACCGTGTACTAATGAATTCACAAAGTCGGGAGCTGCGAACAATAACAAACAAGTTAGTTAACAGGAGAAACTAATAGGTTAGGTAAGCAAATACGAGTAGGTATACAGTTAAGGTTAGGGACTTTAGCTGTAACCCTATCGCTGCCAATGTCGCTAAATTTATTGCGAACCTAATTTGATTTATCAACTGTTGACGCATCAAATGCCATTCCTGTGCTACGGACTACACGTCAAAACCCATCCTAAATTCAATTACCCTTGACGGATGTATGTTTGACACCTTCATTGGGAAGCAATCGACCAATATCTCCATTGTTTAAACAAGGAAAACTGATTGAGAGTTAACGTTAATGCATACCTATGCATATACATAATAATGCATGAATGTTACTATTTTCTTTAATGTTTTTGATAATATACCTCACATATTCACATTCCTCTTTTCTCGTATCATTTCAAAAAAAAGGAGTTCCTTTGGTATGTTTTCACTTCACGTAGGTATCAAGGTAATATATATGTAAATGCTTCCTTTTTGACTTTAAAAGTCTCATTATTAATTCGCGAGAATCAACGAGTAAAAAAATTCTACTACAATACTGATTGCTACGAGTACTAATGAGAGAAATATTATTAAATAATTATAAACTCGTATTTATACAGTTAATAGGTACTCCTTTTATAAAGTATTTATGAAGTTCTGTATTCCATGAAATAACACACCCGTACCCGTAGGGCATAGGCCCTTTTCATTAAACACTTGGCGCGATGTGTGTTGTGTCATCCGCATGTAAATTTCATGTTTTGACAGGTTGTTGACAATTACATACATCGTTGAGTGTTACTTTACATTGGATAATGGGACATTAAGTTTTGACAACCATTATAGGGTTAATTACCTTAAATAAAACGACACAATGTTTACAAGTGATTTTTTCTCGGATGTTTAGTGTATATAGTTATTTTATGTAAATTTTTTATAATCGTTAATTTATACTGTTTTTACTTTAGAAGCTTTAAGCTTCTTTAATCCGCCACTGAATTTGATGTCTCATACTAATTTCTAGTTTGTTTCAATTTTAAAAAAATGTCATTTAAATACTTGACTGAGTTGAACTTGACCGAGCTACTTGTTTAAATGGAATTTCGTATTGTTTTCAATTTCTAAACATGATTACTAATTCCACACTACATTAGAGCTCTGTGCTATGTGTGTTTCAACAGAAAATTGAATAAAAAACATAGAAATCGAAAAGATTCGTAGTGTTTGCCACTTGATAAGGTACTGGTCTGTTTAACTATTACCATAGCTATTACTATATAGGTATGGTACAGATTAACTTACCATTTAATGTCATTGAGTCATAAGGCTCAGTCTGCAGCGGTTCCCGATAGATGATAGGCTCCATGCCACTGAAATCTGCCACCGTTCCCGAATAGAGCTCGCTATCTGAAATATTTATCAGTTCAAGTGAGAGATTGTTCTAGATTAGTTATAATAATAATAATAATATCCAAATATATCAGTTCTAGTGGCTTAAAATCATTTGCCAAGCTAAGCTGCAACTCATAGACGTCCAAATGCTGGGCCCCCAAAGACAAATTGCGGGAGGTCTAGATCATACTCCACCGCGCTGGTCCAATTTGGATTGGTGGAGGGGCTAGTGGTCAACCTATGTCAAGCCACCCGAATGTCTTCGACAAGGCTTAACAATTGTTTTCACCATTTAAACAATCGGGACGTATTTAAACGGCGACGACGGCTTAACGTGCCCTTCGAAGCACGGTAGCGCCCATGAAATTTTGCCACTAGTGGTCACTCATCCATAATCCGACCGCGTTTGCCGTTGCTTAACTCATTGACAAAATGTGCTCAATGATAAAGAGGCCTGTTTAAACACAGTTTTATGTACGTGTATATCTGTGTAGTGTATGTACTTTAGATGATGTGTGTAGATGTAGACTCCAAAGACTGAACGTATTATTACATGAATGTTTATGGTTGACTACAAAATATTACGAGCTATTATTTTAGCAACTACGCCGTATGAGATTTTAAATCGATGCCAATCGACATCAATCGATGTTAAACTCCAACCTCCGGCGAGTGTCCGTAAAGAATGGATTTGTTGATGAAACTAAAACGAAACCTGACCATTTTGACATTCCGGCTGGTGCTCTGAGCAATCTCAGGCGTCAGACGTTGCGCGCACAGTTGGTAATAGACAGTGGAACGTGAGTGCTTACGTGAGTCGCATAATGGTTTTATGTTCATATTTATTTATTTATTTAACCTTTATTGAGTCAAAATACTACAAAGGGCGGACATAATGCCCAACGGCATTCTGGCAACTGGTAAGTCAACTCTTGGCGAGTCTGAGAAAATGAAATGTATTCAGATTTTGATAATCCTCGAAATACCTAAAGTAATATCAAATTAGTAAATCAAGAGAAATACCGATTCCAAGATAAACTTAAGAATTGACTGTTAATAAATCACCCTAGGCAGCGAACCATCCTACGACATAGTCTAGTCTACAAGATCTTTAGACTTTTACTTGATAAAAACAACTTCGGGTCCTGCGCATGTTGGAAGGCTCCGGAATTCGGAGTCCTACTGAAAATACCGGTGCCTTCCTTACGCAAAGCCAGAATAGCTCGTCGCTTAGAAATCTCCATGGTTCGCTTGCCCATAGGCATGGAAGTCTACGGCTCGCACATACTGTCAAAGCCATTGAGTCGCTATGAAGAGCCGCCACCCAGCCCAATCTGCGACTGTATAGTAAAATACCAGGCCTGGTTACTTGGTACTTGGTTGGCCTACGCTGCTCCGATGCTATTGGATTGACTGTCGGAAGTTAGGTGTCACTAGCGGTCACCCATCCAACCGGCTAGCTGGCCGTGTTCGAGGAATAGGGTTAAAGGATGGATGGCTGTTCGCTAGTTTAATATATCCAATAAATTATCAACTTGTCCATAGTTAACAGTAAGCATCACGGCTTAACGTGTTTGTATAGAGTTGTGTGCCTACAATAGTCCATTGTAACATCAAGTCTATTTTGTTGTCAAATACCGCCCCGGGGTCTGTCCCGCTCGAACCAATAATCCAATACGATCACTAATACGGCGCGTAACATGCCAGCGGCGCTACGTGCTTCGAATGCTGCTTACGACTAAATTAATGTGTATATTCTAATGTGGGTGTCAGTTTAAACGGAATGCTCGTTCGATTTCAGTTGCTGCTGATGCTAGGATGGTAGGATATCAAACTGCATGTTTCTCTTGTTTTACTGAAAACTCGTACGAATTCTCGAATTTTCTGAACGAACCACGATTGTTTTTACAATTAAAACCCTGCCTGAAGACGAAAGTAGCTGTAGTAGTAGTTGCCAGTGATGTGATGGATGTGGTTCAAGCTAAATGTCGCTTAGCGCGCTGAAGAATAAAATATAGAATAAAAAAAAACAAGTATGTTTTTTATGTTTTAGATAATCTGGATGGTATTTGTTGAAAAAAATAAAATAAGCATGGAATTTGGTTGGAAACGAAATAGTTTAAGTTTGAATTTCGAAATAGATTTTTTTTTGCTAAATAGCTAGTTACATCGTCAAATATAAATACGTGACAAAAACGCATAGCACTGCAGTATAGGCGTTATGGATGCCAAGACTAGCTAGTAGTCCCCAGGGCGTCGCTCTGCTTAATTGGACCAGATCTATAGGAGATAACTAACCGTGTCCGTGGTAATGGCCGGCTCTGCTGTAGTACGTAGGTACCTACGTGTGTGTAATTACTTGAGTATGCGGAGCTCGGTGTGTTGTGTGTGTAATGCATTATGTACAAGCCTAGTTTGGAAAGCTCTTTAGTTAAGTAAGCGTGAGTTTATTAGGCTGGATGTATATTTTCACATGTGTTTTAAAAGCTTTTATTTAACTTCACTCGTATGTATGTATGTATGTCCTGGAATCTTGCAATCAATATTTAACCCACTTCCACTGAAGGTATCGAGCTGAAATTTGGCACACATATTTTCTTCCGGTGACAATGCACGAAAATAAATTTAAAAAAAGTTATAAGAAGATTTAAAAAATAATTAATAAGTAATTCATCTTATTTTGGACTATTCTCACTTTGACATTGTGGTTTTGTCAGTCTGAAGCGGCGGAGCAACGTAAATATTATAGTATCTATTATTGCAACAGTCAGCTTACCTAATCTACATACAGATTACTATCGCAATAGTTAGAGAAGCTTACTTATATAACTTGTGAAAAGTGGGTGTATTACACATGTTCGAGGAAATATAGGTTACGTTACTTATATTGTATTTTATGACATCCAATGGCAATTCATTGATAAATGGCTTCCGGGCAGATGTTTATTTCATGGATAAATATTTGTACTTGGGATGAGTGAGATGTCATATCAGGCCTTACGCCTACCGCGGGAATGTGAGTGGGCATTTTAGCGTTTATATGTTTATATGTATTATAGAATTTGATTATATCTGCTATTTTTTAATGGATGTAAGATAGCAAGCGAGTTGCAAGTAAGTTAGCAAGAGAGTCCAGTTATCTGAGAGAGCTAATTAGAACATTAGTTGGTCAGTTCTTAGTGGGTATGAATGAGGAAGGGGACTGTTAGTGATAGTAAGTATTGTGTTAGTAATTTAGTAATTGTTAGTAAAAGTCTCGTTCCAAGTCAGTCTCAGATGTGTTGCTACTTTTGAGGACTAAGATGGTCGCCTCTAAAGAAGTGGTTACGGGCGGTGGTATTACCCCGAGCGAACTGTATATGAAACAAAATAGGTTTCATATAAAACCTATTGGCTCTACCACCTATTATACGATTTATAAAAACCGACTTATTTAAAATACATAAATAGCTGAAGATTTCCAAGCTGAAGGAAGTGACATCGGTGGACCGATGAGTTACATATAGAAAACCAATTTGTGTTTAGATTAAACCCAACAAAACAAGTAGGTACCTAAATTAAAATTGGTATTGAACGAGCTCGTAACGTTCGGATTCTTTACGGTGAATATCGCCTGAATATAAAATTCATCTGCTTTCTAGCGATTTTCTACAAGCCAAGTTCTACATTAGACTAGTTAGATATATAAATTCGGTGCTCACTGTACTATTCAGGTCACGTAAGCCGAATGGCATGTTAAGCGCAGTAAGTTATTAGCGATCGTGCGTATTCAATGTAGCACAACCCCTTAGACATCCAGAAGCCAGAGATCCAGACATTATTAGTTAGTAGTTTTATACAATTGTTATCATAACTAATCGTAACATAAATTACTGTAAGAACACACTTTGTTATGCTGTCTTTAAATTTATAACTACGTCTGAAAATGTTGGAGTAAATCGCTTCTGCGGAGAGAATAATCAGAATAATGTAGAGATACAATATACAATATTATATGCAGTCTTTCTGAGCTGTATGTTAGATTTTACGGTAGATTCAGTCAAATGAGATGATTTTTTTAATCAATCGTAACGTAAATTTATCGTATTTATACAATCAAATAAAAAAAAATCATACATACGAGTAGGTACTCAAGTAGAAATATTTACAATTAAAATTGACGTTGTATTTAAAAATATTAATTTTGCAAATTTATATTCGTGGGGATCTACATTTTGACGATAGTAAGTTTGGTGGTACTCGTAAATAAACGGTAAATTCTGGGAGTAAATCGTTACTAACATCGACTACTACTATTTAAGTGTCCCGAGTCCATATGCGACGGTGACCACATACAATCAGATGGTATGTCTGTTTGTGATGCTTTAATATAAATAAAATATACCATTTGTTTCCTATTTTTGCGCGAATTATACAGTAAAGTGGTCGAAACAAAAATAATCGTCTGATTACTGAAACCAAAATAGTTGCATCATTAATTGCCCGTAAGCGTAATTATTTTCGAGCATTTAATTAATTCGTAAATTGAGCGATCGAAGCTTGTTCGCGCAATTAACATTTTCATATCAACGCTACGGAGCTAATGCAAACAAACCATTTAGGCATTACTGTATAGTCGCCCGTAATTATATTTACGAGACCGTCGTATTTGGTTCGCGTACGAGTACGGTTGATAAATGTGTGTGAATTTGCAGGGGATGCGTTAAAGAAAATTACTGTACAAAGGGACTGAGGTGGATAATTGATGATGTGTACGCTTCTGTTGCATGTGTGTTGTTTCGGGGAAACACGAATGTGCAGCCCAAATAGATTTAGTGAAGTTTGCGCCCACCCTTCCTGTTATCCGTGTAGAATACCTATTTGCTTAAATAATAATATGTACTTATTTGTATATATGCAATAGGATAAAATAATAATGTATTAAACTATAATCAACATAATTATTATACCAAACAATCATAAACAATCAAAAATGTCAAATAACTTTTGCGATATTTCATATCAGCGATTAAAAACAGTTCATGAAAAATATTTCCATGACAACTTTCTCAAAAGGCATACTGCACGAGGACGATCTATGAATTTTTTCGATATGAGAAATCGCATGATATTTTGCAATAGGAAGATACTGTATTGAGGTTGGTAAAAGATGATCATCTCGTGTCATGATACAGATATGGGGGCGCGACATAACATAAGCGACGGAAAATTGAAAGGTCGATGAGTACAGAAGTGGCAACGTTTCATAAATGGAAATTTGAGTTCGAATTCAAGTGTATGCGAGTTTGTACGTACCATACGGCGGGGGCGCCGTTAAAAGGGCTTGTCTGAGGGTTATTAAATTACAATAAAAATGTGCCTTCCATTTATCTAAATTGTACTGATCCCTGCGACTTCGTTTGCGTAGTAGCGTCTGTAGACAGGATTTTTGCAGAGGAGTGTAATCAAGAAAATTACGTCACAAATCACATAAACAGTATAACATTACGGCTGTATCACCCCAAGGCTTGAAGACGTAGTTGTATACTTAACACACAAACATTACATGCAATACATCCATAGGAACTTTTTTTTCCAGGCTAATATCTACTTCAGTACCAAGATGCACCCAAATCCGTTCAACGGTTTTTACGTAATTGAGCAACATAAAGTTTACCCCCATTATTTAACCCCTCAGGAATGGAATTTCAAAAAATACATTCTGTTTATGCATGCATAGTATTAAAACGAATCTAGTGTCAAAATTTCATATTTCAAAGCCCAGCAGTTAAAGCTGTAAGCCGGTGTAAACATTGAATAAGCATAGATAAGTAAAGCTGTCATTAGGTTACCAATTATGTATGTTATTTATGTCCCATGGGAACTAGGACGAGCCCGGAGAACTTTGGAGTGATAGAGTGATTGATCATGTAGTAGAGGTTGAGTCAATTGCCATACATCAGGACAAAATATCCATACATCCAGATTATCAATCAACTACGAGTGTGTACCAGAACATTTAAGTTAGAAAAGGATAAAAAGTAGCCTTTTGCCCGGTCTACTAATCTCATGATACAGGTGGCCTGAAAGTCTGTGTTCAAAAAGCTCTCTTGAGAGTTGAGATCAATAAACTACATACGTTTCTGAACATAAGTAACAACAAAATACGATTACAGACAGACGGACAAATCAACTAGTAAGGATTCCTTGTCGGATTACGGATTAAAGCCTAAGCTCATTCGCTAAAGAACTGTATTTGTTCACTATTACTACTATGATAGGATTACGCCATAGTATGTCTAATATATCTACGTAGAAAAAATATATATATATATTATATATAAGTATCAAGTTTACTATGTGGGCTGTGTCTACAATCATTGCCAGAGTTCGGTCTTTATCGAGAGTGAGAAATAATATATCTACGCGTTATGAGTGCTTACACATAACCTTGTCCTAAAGTTCTTAAATTTTTTTGACGTGATAACGACATATTAATCGATGAACGCAGGCTTCACGCACCAAAAAGCGTGACTCATACTCACGTTCCGCGTGCAAGCGAGAGCGCGGAACAAGCGATAGAGAGGCACGATCTGCCAAAGCGTTCGGCGTATCCATCTTTCTTCCACTCCATCGGCCGTCTGAGTAGAATAAAGACAGCGGCAGCACACAACCAAAGATGAACTGCATTGTCTACTGTTTATAAAGTGAAGTGAAAAGATATTTTCTTATGACATTTTCACGTAAAATTATCATCCTTAAACCGACATTATTCTTTTTCTTAACCCTCTCTCCGGGAGAAATGGACTCTCACGTCTTGTGCATTAGCTACCTACTGTTGACGGGATGAGTTTAAACTGAACGCTCTACCTCTAATAATGGATAATGGATTAAAGTACAAAAAAAAAACTGCTAAACAGGGATGAATATGCGTTTCTCGTAATGTTGCGAAAGTAAAACATTTTAGCTAACAAATGTCAGATAATTATGTTTGTTTGGGATAATCTTATCTATCTGAGCTTTATCTCTCCAACTTGTTTACTTATGTAATAATGGAGGGTGTAGTTGAGTAAGACTACGCTGGGGAGATTCCACCGACCGACGGAAAATTCGAAACCTTGAGGACACGTTACCTTTGTGATTCCGTATTGACTTCTGATATTTCTATCGCATTGTCGTCTCAGCTTTAGAGACGGTTGTAATATTATATTTGTACAAACTATTGCTGGCAGCAAAATGAAGAGCCCTCACGTGTTATTGTTTATTCACAGATAACACTAGAACGGTGAACGTCTACTCATGGATCTAAAGGATATCCTTTTACCAGTATATTCATGAAGTCGGAAAAAGGCTGACTAGTTTCGGTCAATTACACCCCTGAAGATGGTCATCGTAATTGACCGAAACTAGTCAACCTTTTTCCGACGTAAATCACGCGTGAATAAGCCATGTACCATAATCAACTATGAAGATAGACACTCACGAATCATTCAGATCTTTAATTATTTTTTTAATATTGTAGTATTGTTCTGATATTTATTGTATTATATCGTGTATTTATAGGCGAATTAATTATTTGACATCTACTGTGTCTGACTCAACACCCGTCAACGTGATAACCTGCAACCTTAGCCCACTACAGGCTTTTTTCACATCTCTCACCTTCAAACTCTGTGAGAGTGTTTGAAACGTATTCCACCAAGCTTCATTGCAGATTTGTAGAGGGGTTAGCGATCACCTGATTGTTAACAGATTTAAGGCAGGCGTCCTTGCCTGATATACTCGTAGGTCCCGGAACTCCAGCTACTCGGTCGCCGTGCTGCATGAAATGTGACTCTAATAAAACCCTTTCCGTCACATCATTACATGTATGTAGGTACCCGTACGATATAAAACGAATCTACTATTCATCTGAATCCCTTTCATCGCAACAATGAGTAGCTATTGTACGCCACTAGACTGTGAAAGTGGGCTCAATCGATATGAAAAAGATTTCTCTTTCCCTAATTTCCCGCCGTGGAGCGAGACTCCAGAGCTCGCCGGAACGCACATGCGTCCCGGCATTGTGTAGACCAGCTGGGTTTTACGGGGTGTTTGATTAAAGCTTGGCCTTTGTCATACCCTTAGGCTTCGAACACACGACATCCCCCAGCTTTATGTTTTTTATGGATTTAGCAAGCAAACAAGCATGCATCATCCGAAGGCAACACCCATCCGCTGCCCATGACAATTGCAGTCTTTGAACAAGACCTAAATTGGGACTGGGATGGTTACATACATACATACATGCTTACTGGACTAATATGTTAATAAGAATATAAGTAGGCCATTTCGTTATTACGTGTGATGACTAGGCAAGGACTGTTAGTGACAGTCCTATATCGTCAAATGTTTTTGTCCTTTACAACTCGCGATGAGGCTCAGCAATCAAAGCGTTTTCCAATCAACGTATGAAGCATGGTCTTTTCCAACTTGCGTCACCACGGACGCCGATTCGGTTCTTCTTCGTCGGTGTGTACGTTTTTGTTGTACCTACGTGAGTTTGTTTTGTTAATTTAGGTGGATGGTTTTAATTTCACTATTTATTTAAGTATTTTAGGTACCTATTGTGCTTGTTATTTTACTGTCTGTAGTTGTATGTCTAGTCTTATATTCTACTTTCCTATCATTTTTGTCCTATTTATGGTTTCACAGCAACTTAAGTTTTGAATTTGGGAAATTATTTTAAATACCTAATCGTTAAAAAAATTATTGAAACTTATACAATTTTAAAATAACCTTTCCTTCTTTTTGTTGTTTATTTTACCATTAGGGACTAAATTTAATTAAAACCGTTATTAATTTCAAGATATTCGATTAATTAATTATAATTTTCGAGTATTATGTTTCAAAACTATTGTCTTACTTAGATATTTCTTCCAATTTAGTTAAATGTAACAGTAAAAGACAATAAACCATTAGCAAATATTGGTAGCAAGTGAGCGGATTCACTCGTATCGATTTCCAGTATCCCAGTAACATGAATTGTGATAGTGAATCGCCTTACGTCAACGTAAATCGTGCAACTCATCCGTTTGTTTTCGCCCATGCATTTCGAGCTTAGGTACTCGTATGTGCTGGTGCAAGCTGCAATCCGATTCCGATACCGCCCGATACCATTACACGCCTACTCCGTTACTAGGTACTTAGTAGATTTGGAGAATACTATACTGGTTTGTAACAGTAATAATCTGATCACGAATTTCATGATCAAATTACCAGATTGTTTGGCAATTGATGGATAAAAAAATAATTTTGAATTTGTATTTTGAGTATTTATTTCAAATACTTTAACTGATACAATACAAATTGAAATAAAAAGGTTTAAAATGTTAATGTTCGAAAAGTTTAGGTCTGTTAAAATTTTGAAAAGAAACGATAAAAAAAACATTCAACATTATGCAAATTCTAAATTGTGGTTCTGGAGGAAAAAATGACTCCTGTTCAATAGACTATTAGTCAGACTAGAAAATCAGTGTATATTATTTTCTCATACAAATTCAGGATGAAACAAACATACTTCATCATGACGATGACCAAATATCGTATTCAGTCCAAAGACCATTACACCACATTACTGGTATTAGCGGCATGTAGGACCGCCCATAGGCGTATTCCATTAGTGGTCTAATTAGTGCACATGGAATATTGCCGTTGGATCCCTGTTAAATAGCCATAACTGAGCCGGTTTAATGGTACGTTTCTATGTATACAAAGTAAAGGTGATGCAGCAAATACAAGCTTTTTGTGAAAATTTTAGATTTTCTCTGATTTAATTATTTTAAATAGACTCGTAATTTGTAATTGATAAAAATAAGGTCGATTTGAAGACCGTGACAAAATTGAAAAAAATGTTCAACATGTTGATAAACAATCAACATCCATCAAGGATAAAAAATTATTGTGTATTAGACGTAAGACTTTATAAATGGAAATTTGATGATATTCTTAAATTGACGCGTCAGAATACAGGACGCGTCCATCTAATAAGACAGAAACAAAAGTGTAGGTACTTATCGGAATCTGCTAATACGGATTTCAGATTGTTAGGTATATTATTATTAAATTCTGTCAATTGAGAAGTCAATAAAGATTTAGGGGCCTTTAGCCTGGGGCGGGAATGGTGGATTAAATATACACCATTGTAATATAATCTAATAATCGAGAGATATCTTTCTACTAAAGTCACGATGTATTCGTTAATTATTCAGATTGAAATTTCAATATAGATTGAATCGTTATAATAATAATAAATGAATTGTTTTTGTTAATAGTCCATCATATATAATCATACTCAGTGGCGTGGCGCGGTGGTGAGTGACTCTGATTGCCAAACCGCAGGTCCCGGGTTCAAATTCCGGCCGGGCAGATATTTATTTCGCAGATAGTTATTTGTACTTGGGTCATGGGTGTTAAATTGTGTTGTTTTCTGAGTGTGTCGACTACCGTGCGTGAACTACCGTTTGTGAACATTTATTTACTTGTATTTACCAGCGTAAACTGCAGTGGAGTTGTGCTCAGGGTCGTATGGACAGACCGCCTGTCCAGACTTCTCCTTTTCCATATGATACGCATCGCGCTGCACGCTGTACTCCCGGCAGAATGGTTTGAAGCTGTTGGTCCCGCAGACCAGCAGCCGCCCTGGGCTCAACGACACCAGGACCCGAATGTAGTTCTGACAGCTCTCCTGGAAATACAAGCGCTGAATTAGTGGTTATTAAGAGAATTTTGCGTCCATAGCCCAATGGCTCGCGTCGATTCTATATTATCGACATAGTTACGCAACGGGCGCCGTCGGTTTGTGAATGGGTGACCGCTAGTGGCAACATTTCATGGGCGCTACCGTGCTTCGGAGAACACGTTAAGCCGTCGGTCCAAGTTGTTTTCAATGGTAAAAATAATTGCTAATTCTTGCCGCCTTCGGGCAGCTTGAGAACAGGCAACACTGGGTTGGCCATTGGAGCAGCGTGGTGGAGTATCCTCTAGCTCTAGATCATCGGCAACTGTGTCTGGGGGAGAGACCCGTGCCCAACAGTGAGACGTCTATGGAGCTAAAATAATGGTAGAACTGATTGTTATTAAAAATGCAGGTTACAGTAAAGTTTAGACGGATCTAGAAACAAACGTAGCCTTACTTCGGTAAATAATATCCAACCATTAAGAAGTTCACTTAGGGACATAAACATACGCATCCCCTGGAGCCCTGGAATATGAGGTTAGTTTAGAGATGCTAGAGAGAGAGATAGAGTGCACGCATCCTGGAATGGTCTTACTTCTACATCTCTTCATCATACTGTTCTCACTTTAACAAATATTCAAGAAGATAGAATAGGTAAGTGTGAGGAATCGATATAATTCTAATTCTGTGGTATAGAGAGGGTAAATATTTGTATCGAAGTATGACACAGGAAAATTCGATGTGTTTTTTGGAGCTCATGCCACTGCCAATTTGATTTGCTTTCACAAGTTAAGCTGTCTTCACTATAGGATATAACCGGCGACCGGAGAAAAACGGATATAACTAAGGCTTCCTATGAATGTTTTTTATTTCGTATTATCTTATTTGCTGACAAGGATTTTAGCTGTACTGAATGAATACTAGATACACAGCCGCTACAGCCTAGTGGCTATCGCCTTGCCCTCACTTGAGTAGTCCGGGTTCAAATCCAAGCGGCACGCACCAATCGAAGAAATTAAATGTCACCTGCTGTAACGGTAAGGAAAATCGTAAGACAAGAAACCTTCATCTGAGCGTTCTTCATAATGTTCTCGAAAGCGTGTGAAGTCTGCCAATCTGCACTTGACCATTGTGGTGGACTAAAGCCTAATCTTTCCCATCCTTATCCTCCTTATCCCGAACGGAGACCCGTGCCCAACAGTGGGCCAAAATAAAGGGTTGTTGTGGTGGGATAGTGAAAACATTTTTTTTTAAGATCGATATACTCGCCTTGTTCAGAATTGTGAATAACTAGCACATAGTTTTAACTAGTCACCCAGGACACAACACAGAGAGTGAGGGTAGGGACAGTCAACCATACTTTTAAGTTAACTACTATTGTGACTGTATGAAATTCTGATTATAAGCTTGTTTGGCTAGTTAAATTAATAGAAAAATATTATTTAAGTGATTGTTTAAGAAAATATTTCGTTCGTTTATGTAAATTTAGGTTTTTTTTTCAATAAATATACGATATAAAGTAGAGTATACTGTTATCAGATTATTGAGCTGTTGATGACAGCTATGACAGACCCTGCATTTTTTTTAAGCAACATTTAACACCAACACGGTAGAAATGGTACCATTATGTCGTGTAGTAATTGTATCTTTAGTAACTGTAAATTAAACCTATGTAGTACCGGATTGTAGAATCTATAAAGGTTCTTTAAAGTCTCTGCCACCTATGTAGTCCCGGATTGTAGAATCTACAAAGGTTCTTTAAAGTCTCTGCCACCTATGTAGTCCCGGATTGTAGAATCTATAAAGGTTCTTTAAAGGCTCTGCCACCCATGTCGAAGTAGCAAAATGTTAGTTGGATGGAAACCAGTCGTTGCCTATGCAGCGTTGTTTGTACCGATAGGTGTGTCAACATTTGCATTTGCATACACTTCTAGATGTCCATTCGGTAATCCTATTCCGATAGAGTGGGTTCCGTATTTGCTGATTCAACCTATGCACACACATGATATGTAGGTCTAACTATATAAGACTTATACATATATGCGTCGTTCGAAGTAGATAGATAGAGAAACTTATAAGCTCCTATACGGTTTTGCATGGGAGAAAATCGTAAAATCCTTACGTTATTTTCTTTATCTTATCCTTGATATTATAACTTGCTGTACCCCGCGGTTTTACTTCGTCTGTTTGCCCAGCTACTTGAGTCCTAGCGTATCTAATGTAAATAGCTTTCTCAAGAATTCGGCTATCAAATGCAAAAAATATTTCGTCAAATTTGACAAAAACAAACTCAACAAAGAAAACAAAGTAGCTAAATTAATATTAAGCTAATTTTTGTTTTGTTTGTTGGATTTATAAATCTATACTTATGTATAGATTTATACTATATATACTATATAATAATGTATAGTTTTATAAATCCCTCACAATTTTAATGATAACCTAACTTTCAAATGTTAAATGGCAGTATAAAAGTATACAACTACGAGATGTAATAAAGTGGTTGGTGGTATGTTAGTGGTTGATTTATTAAAGTTAATTATTATATTTTTAGCAACCCGAAGGGAAGCTCAAATAAAATGAAAACATGATAAACAAGTACCCACTTCGGCATCA
>DWTT01000509.1:0-15207 GCA_018250895.1 Carterocephalus mandan | reverse complement strand
GATTGATGGGGACTTTTGACACTTTATTCCTTGTGGTAAACCTAAGGTCTCTACGAAGATTTGGCTCTGTCGGAATTCTCTTTATTTCAATTGTCTAAATTGACCGGACTATTGGTAGTATAAAGAAAGTTTTATACACACTTAAGAAATAGGTATATATACATAATGCCAGGTAAGGGGGCCAGGGACGTAGGGGCTGTCGCACTGCTGCATGATGGAGATATCCTTGATGATCTCCTGCAGGTCCGTGTCCACCGGCACCTGCTTGATAGCCAGCACCTGCCGCTCTCCTTGTGTAGCGCCTGCAACTCCACTCACCCAAAGGTCCGTGTTCTTGAAGTAGCTGCCGTAGTACTTGACGACGTAGGGGCTGTCGCACTGCTGCATGATGGAGATCTCCTTGATGATCTCCTGCAGGTCCGTGTCCACCGGCACCTGCTTGATAGCCAGCACCTGCCCGCTCTCCTTGTGCAGCGCCTGCAACGAACACGCTGCCATTGCAATACTAGACACCAACGTTGAGTGGCTCCTCAAACGAAGCGTCTTGGAATGTATAAGATCCTTAGGTAGAACTGGGATTTTTCGGGATCTCAGAAGAACACTTATGAACTTCAGTTCGAGTTTAGTTTCAGTCAATCACGATTCAGAGATAAACATTCATTTGATATATAACATTACATACATATATAACACGTATAACAGATACTTTTAAATTTCATTTTTATATATTTCTTTCCACATACAAGCAATGTACTAAGCTTTGGGTTAACCCGATATTGATTCCTGAAACTCCTTAAAGCAATCTAAGTTTCCAATAAACACGCAGGGCTAGACTCGGCCCTATCAAGAGCCAGTTAGTGATCAATTATTCAATATACTCGAAGGAAAATACGATGACAGAAATAAAATAGACGGCCACGCCAGCATATAAAAGTCACTGCAAATTTACCTTCGGATTGAACCTGAAAATTCAATCCTATATGTTCTGCACTTTATTATACACATAGTAAAACGTATTATAAACGTAAACAATCATGCAGTTATAGTTAATTGTTAACTTGTCGTTAAGCGGTGGAATTGTAATTCAAAATCTGATTCAGAAAATCTGGCAAAGGTCAACAATCCTCCGTATGATTGAAAAGTCGTTCAAATTACAAGCAATATTCCTTTGGCATCATTCAGGGGAACCAAATTAACCTTAACATGAAGATTTGAAAAGCAGAGTTTGAACTTGCTCCACAACTAATACTACAACTAGACAAAGCACTTGAGCCCAAATTGAATCAGAAGTGGCGTACGACAAACTCGTCTACACCTAAAGCATCGCAAAAATATGACCTATTTGAAATGCATCCACGAGTGGATGAAACGAGGCTTCCGCGATATACATTTATTACTTCTAACATCGTGTTTATAGATACGATAGAGTGTACAGATACAGCATAAAACGTCCTTTTTGCTCTAATTGATTGTGAAATAATATTCAAGAGGTGTTTTGATGTTATTATAAAAAATACTATACTTAGTTCATAAAGAAAATCCCATTAGAAAGCAACTTTTTGAAAATGGTTACAACTGTGAGGGCTGTTACTAAATGCGATCATTTTTATATCGATAACTTCTAATTCTTCATCACAGCCCATCACACATCCGGAAATGATCAGGGATGTCTAATATGAATCACAGGCTAGCGAACTATAAATTGGCAGGCTTTACATCCCTTTTATGTAAAAAAAAATTATGTAAAGCCTACCAATTTATAGTTCGCTAGTATGCTCTAGCTAGACCTTTCCGCAGCTGTGTCTGTGGGGACCCGTGCCTAGTAGTAGGACGTCTATGGCTTGCAGCCACATCCTTTTTAGAACTCTCAAATTAATATTAAACATCACATACCTCACAAGTCAGAGGATAACCTGACACTTAAGCTCCGGGTCTCTCAATAAATACAGGTCTTTATCATCGCTTCGCTCTCTACTACTCTACTACTAATTAATTTTGCGGAAACATATAGCTGTGAAAATTGCTCGACTTGGAAGATTAAAACTGTAAATTCTTGTCACATCGTCCTATCTGTAGTAAGGGCGGCATAAAGGAGACCAGGAGTAATGAAAGACTCATCGGGTCCATTGTTCCAGCTCCAAGCCGCAGTAATCTGCAGACTACTAGCCTTATTTAAGAGTAACGCTGTTTCTACAAACACGTTTTTCAATGGAACCTTTTATGTTTATTGCGGACCTCCGTTACTCGTATAAATATTTTTTGCTGCAAAAATGTTTTTCAGCTCGCATGCGGTTCGGGTCGGGTCATTCAATCCGATCCTAATTAGATTTATTCGTGTATCGAACTATACATAGTTCGATACATTTCCAAGAAACCTTCATCAGTATCTAACTTTTGCACAGAAATCGCCTGTGATACCGTTTTAATTTATTAATTAATTAAAGTAAAATTATAGAGAACTTCATCCCTTAGTTGGGGGATCAAACGCTTTTGCCTTACAGTCTTTGGGGTTACAATTCAATGTTACTCTATAGTAAGGGATATTCCGTAAGAAAACCTGCATACATGAGTTCTCGTATTCCCGATTGGCCATCATGAATGATGGTAAGTGATCACTCATTTTTTAAAAAGGGCCTATGCTCGGTAACAGAATAGTAGTGAGGTGAATTTTTGTCAGAATATCGTAAATATTTGAACAAAAACATAAATGTGAAAAAAGGAAAGCCAAGAATAGAAGGAAACTCAGTCTTCTCAGCAGCTGCTTCTCACAAAAAGATTGAGATGTAAACGGACCAAGCACCAGAGCCGTTCCATACATCATAACTTATGAATCATATCATCATCATAACTGGCAGATGCCAGATATCTTCCATTGATACGTGACAAATTTTTTATGATCTTTGATATGGAGAGCTAAACTTTCGTGCCACCAACTGTACCTTGTAAACGCTGCCATAAGACCCCTCGCCGAGCTTACAGATAATGTCGAATACCTCCTCCGGCTGCCGCGTGAGACTCTCTTCCGACAACTTTTTTAGCTCGCTGAAACAACAGAGAAGTATCGTTGTAGTATCGTTCAGGTAAAAAATTTACAATTCCAACCCAACACATTGACACGTAGCGCCCATAGCCCAATGGCTCGCGTCGATTCAATGTCATCGAAAGAGTTAAGCAACGACGGGCGCGGTCGGTTTGTGGATGGGTGACCGCTAGTGGTAAAATTTCATGGACGCTACCGTGCTTCGAAGGGTACGTAAAGCCGTCGGTCCCGGTTGTTTTCAATGGTGGAAATAGTCGTTAAGCCTTGTCGAAGACCTTCGGATGGCTTAAGAACATTCAACACTGGGTTGGCCACTAACCCCTTCCCCAATCTGCATTGGAGCAGCGTGGTGGAGTATGCTCTACACCTCCCGCAGCTGCGTCTGTGGGAGACCCCTGCCCAGCAGTGGGACGTCTATAGGTCGCAGCGAGCGAACGACATTTATATTGATCGCTCAGGTCTCGGTGTGGTTTATAAAATAGTTGTTCGGAGGGCATATTAAGGATCAGTCGTTGGATAATACTTCCAACCTTTTGGGCGGGTTTTTTGTGGGCTATTAATTTCCGACACTTCTTTTAAAATAAGGAAAACTCGGAAAGATACTCTTTGTTTACTTTCTATAGTAGATATTCCAAGAAACTCGGTCGTTCGCACTACGAATACTCTGTTATAATTAGACATGAAACAACAAAGCTCACCGAATTTCTCTCAGAACATAAAAACGTCCGTTCTGGAAAATCTGTTCCGATAGATAATAATAACATTAACCTTCACGCGACCCAAGCAACAAGTCTTATCTCTTATCTACCGAAAGTTACTTACGTTACGTTATCCTAAGAGCCTGTACACACGCACGGCGTATTTTATACGTGATACAGACGTTAATAAAACGCAAACCATACGACTGACGCAGCGTCGTCTCATGCAGCCTAAATCATCTGCAAAACTTTGATCCTTAATCATCTATGTTACATCAATAACAAATATGCAAGAACAATATAAAAATACTAAGATATTACCCATTCTATAAGAAGTAAAAGAAGATTCAGTCCAAGAGAAAAATCTTTCTCTCCACCATTCAATGTTCAAGACTGCTATTGAATGCAAGCAGAGATCCGTCGCGCTAGAATACTTACAATACTTAGTTACAATGCAATATAATGCGCGTCTATATTAATACAAACTTAGTTATCTCCGCAAAAGGTATTTTTGGAGAAAAACACGCGCGTTTACTGCGCATAAACAATATGCCGTGTGTAGAGACCCTTACAACAACATTATGGTAAAAAGCTAAGGCATATCTCTACGTCAATGACCGACAACCGCGGCGCAGACGGACTTGCCCCATTTCGCTCCGCTTGCTCCGCTGCAACGTAAACACAGTGACGTATCGATTTTTATATAGTAAGCGACTTCTTGAAAAAATGAAAATTACTTGACTCGGAAGACTTCTTGCTCAAGCGGGACGGCTAGGCTAGAGATCTTGGGTTCAATCCCCGGTTCGGGCAACAACTATTGGGTTTTTCTAACTTGATGTGTCCGGTAGCAGCTTTGGATTTGTTCCCGGTGGATTTGTTCCTGGTGTATGAAAATAGGCTCACCACCTATATGAGACCTAAACATAACTGATAAAAAGTGGGTGAACTACACATCTCTGCCTTCCACTTCGGGGAAATGCATGATGTTATATTATGGTTTGATAGAGGTCGCTAATAAGCATATATTGCAAAATGAAACGGTTTGTTTCCCAGTAAACTAATTACCAAATTAATCAAAGTAAACTAATTACTCAAATCTCTGAAAGAGTTCAACCTATGCAATTGAGATTAATCAAACGCCTTCGAGACTAGCTGTCTGCATTTCGTAAGCGTGAATGCCACTTAGCGTCCAGAAATAAGGGCAATCGTGCAGGGCGGGTGCTAATTATAAAGGTTTAGTTAACGTCGGCACTTTCGCAAGATCTCTTACTCCAAAACGAGTCGTCGACAACTCCTCTCACTAGCTGTCGTCCGGGTATTATAACTTAAGCTTAAATGGACTTGCGGGTGCAGAGAAGATTGCGTTAATCTTCCGCGTTAATAAAAGATATGTAAAATATCTTGCATTTGCTAGACACATAGCCTATTTGCCAGCGCCTTTTCAATGGGAATCAGAAATTGAAAACTATACGTACGTAAATCACATTACCGGTAAAGGAAAGATAATTAAGATCTAAGATTAAATAATAGACCAGTATTATTATTTGGTCGTGAATAAACAATTAACGATTTTAGAATAGATGGGGAAAGTTATTGTTGTAGATAATCAATATAACCATTAATGCGAAGCCCTATAACACTGTCGTATCTTGTTACCCCTCAAGGGCCGAACCCTAAGCTGTTACACTGTTTAGCTGCACTTTATTTAAAGCGGTGACAGCCCAGTGGCTATCGAACTCGCCTCTCACTCGAGCAGTCCGGGTTCAAACCCAAGCGGCACGCACCAATTACTTATTGAAGTTACGTGCAATTTAAGAAATTAAATGTCACTTGCTGTAACGGTGAAGGACACATCGTGAGGAAACCTGCATGGCTGAGATTTCTTCATAATGTTCTCGAAGGCATATGAAGTCTGCCATCCGCACTTGGCCAGCGTGGTGGACTAAGTCCTAATCCCTTTCATTCTTAGAGGAGACCGGTGCCCAACAGTGGGACAAAGAAATGGTTGTGGTGGTAGTGGACACTATACAACTAAGAGTACTCACTAGTACTACTACATAATAAAAAGTTATCGCCAATGTTAATTAAGACGGGGTCTGCCTCGCTACTATTATACGAGTAGTGAATTATGGCGCAACACTTTGCATAAGAAACCCGTCCAGATGGACGGGTTTCTGGAAAAAATGGATATCCATCCCCGATGATCTGACGTTTACTGGTAGACGGAGCCCTTGCATTTTAAAAAAATTTAAAGACGTATGCCAATCGTGCAGTCTTACTCCAATTAAGGCAACAACACAAAGCTTATGCAAATCAATCCACGCTGAAGACGCAACAGGCATCGCCACGAACATACCTGCCTTCATCGAAGACGTGTAATAAACATTACAGAATAAATGATGAGTTACGTTACGGCGTATTACGTATTAACTACGCACGTATTAATCAAAATCTATTGCAAGAATACGAAGAAAACAAGTCCAGAATTAATTATCAAAACATCACTGTGCATAATCAATATTCACAAACCACCATCAATTTTGTGAGCGTGAATTTTTGGAGCATTCAAGCGATGCAAGACAGATCGAGTGAGCCAGCCGAAACGTTCATTGTTAATCGGTTTTAGGGCTGCATTAAACCGAAAGATCTTTAGATTCTTTAGAGCTATTTTGGTTGAGAATACATTGACTGCGGCAAAGAAATGCATGAGTTTGTAGACGCATTTTGTATGTATACACATTTCATAGGGATTGCATCGGAGTAATTTTGGATTTTAAGTAGAGAATGTGATTTTCTCATGTTGTGCTAAATTAAATTACTTATTTCACTATCACTAAATATGAACTTACAGGACTAACTTTCATTAACACTCTTTACTCCCAAAAGTGGCCTACTAATCCTTATAATATTTGGTACGGCAAAGAAACGCGTGAATTGAGAATTTTCAGCTGGTGATTTTCAGATGCTTTTTATATTCACCGTAAAAAAGTGTGTATTCAAGGCAATGGTACCTATATTATTAGGAGGAGGCAAGATCACAATATTATTAGGAGATTAGATTCGATTACTCATTACACCAGTTTCTATTACTAAGAAATGAGAAATAGTTTTAAAACTACTGCCTTTGATCTCAGTGCAGCTGAATACCAAACGTTACTAAACATGCAAGCGCCACAGACCAATTGATCAATTGCTCGGCGCGAGCCAAGTGCACCAATTCCGATGCCTGATGCATATTCTATTACAAGAACTAGTCTAATAGGCTGTTTGCCACTTCAATTTTCTGAATAAGTACTGTATGTATAATATTAATAATTTTAAAAAAAATTGCATTTAGGAACCTTCCCCAGGTTCATAAATAATCTAAGCCAGGTTCCTAGGACTCCACTTGCACTGTCTGGCATGAAACCGTTAGCTTTTTTTATGTATGAGCTTTTAGAAGTATGTGAAGGTTAACTGGGGGAGCTATGAGGCTCTCCTAACATTAGTTAACATCAGTTGTGAGAGCCTCCTAGCTACGAAGAGAACGAAGTGCCTCAAAATCCCCCAAAAAGTATCCAGGTCTACTCCTGATAAATTCCTGACGCATTCCTTAAGACAGACAAGGAAAGTTTAGTAAATAACTACAACGAAGAAAACACTTTTAATCATAGTAGGTAGCTCTATCTAAGTCACACGACGAGACAACACTCCCCGTATCAGAGCTACGGCTGAAAGACACGTGTTGTGTCGCGCCATCTGCCCGCATCGCGCCCGGGGCTGGAATGCGAGGACGTTTTGCTCCTGGACTCCACAAATACGGCATATCTTCGCATTCTCTGCTATTGGTTGCATAGAGATACTTTGAACACCGTTTATTGTCGTCGGCTACTTAGTTTGCACCGAACCGAATGCAAGACCAAGGGCCGTATTTAATAAACTTAGTTTTAATAAATGGTGGTAAAGGTTTTATTTTGATATTTATCCTATATCGCTTTTTAAATTTATGTTTACTGAAAGGTTTATTTTTTTTTGGCTTAACCGGCAAAACCAATATGTATCTATAGAAAATCATAAGGAAAAAATGTTGAGAAGGGGTGGGGCGGAATACAAGATATGAGACTTACCTTATCGCTTTTTTAAATGTATGTTTATTGATATGTTTTTTTTGGCTGAACTGGCATAAGCAATATGTATCTATAGAAAATCATAAGGAAAAAATGTTTAGAAGGGGTGGGGCGGAAAACAAGATATGAGATGAGGTTTAGAATCATAATCCTGAACCTAATTTGAGATTGGTTTATTAATATGGCCCTAACACTCAAAAGTAACGAATAGAATAAACTCAAATATCAAAAAAACTACTTTAGAACTAAAAAGAAATGAAATTGTAATAATAAATTCGTTTGCTAACTTGCTACACTACAGTCCAAACGGACTTTACGTACGGACTTTATATACTAGTATATCATTAGCCAAATTTAGAAATTGAATTGCCAATGAAATGAATCGTATTATTACGTGTAAAGTAAGAAGAATTAACTATTAAGAACGATATGATATTATAACTGTTTTACCTTCAGATTAAATATAAATTACATCGACGGTTTTGTCATTCGAAACGGCTTGACCAACATCAGAATAATTAGTCAGCTGCATAAACATTATATTTTAACGTGGAATCAGATTTCATTACACCAACAAAACTTGCTTGCATTGCATTGAACTGTATTTTTTATGGTTTTTATAAAACACAATTGATAATGGACTACACTATACGATTCTATAATATTTGGAAAGGGTTTTCAGTGCACCAATCTGGAATGGTTGTTTGAACCTTTAGCTACGGTTACCTCTACCACTAAACATAAGATAATTGTATACTATAATATGGCTTCATTGGTACTCAATGAAGCGATAGCCTCTTAAGACAATGAAGTCACTTGTCAATGTTTGGATATCAGAACCATGTTTGGATCACTTGCTACATTGTTACAATTTCAATAATATGTCAAAGAGTACAGAGATTGATATCGATATAAGAGAAGACATGAAACTCTCAATAAATGTAAGATTTATCTAGGGAATTTATTTTATTTTTATTAATTTTTAAATCCTTAGAAAACGTTAGACCATAAAACTTCATTTAGTAGCGCTCAATAAAATATATTACTGGATTGTTAAGGAAACCTGAATAGGAAACTAACATGACCAATGGCGAGAAACAATGGTGATTCATCTGAAGGAATTTGTAATGGATGCCACGAATTCCCACGTTATGTGGAACAGAAACGTAGTTGGATTCAAAAAGGCTGCACCGTTATGGTAATGAGATTTAATAAAAGTACTGTTCGTTTTTAATGATAATTTAGCATGCCATTAACCTTTAAACAATTTTATGAGATAACGTAACAAAAATGTTAAATGGTGGCAGTAATATATGCTGCAACCCATAGAAGTCCCACTGGTGGGCACGGGTCTCCCCCACAGACAATTCTGCGGGAGGTCTAGAGCATACACCACCACGCTGCTCCAATGCGGATTGGTGGAGTGAATGTTTTGAATTTTTTGAAGGTTTGCCCAAACCAGTTTCGAATGTTCTCAAGCGACTCAAAGGTCTTAGACAAGGTTTAACGATTGTTTTCACCATTAAAAACAACCTAAATCGACGTCATAATTAACAATAAGTAGCAGTACTATATAGCAATACAATAACTTATACAATATTTAAACAAACATAATAGTGGAAGGAACCCAGTCATATAAACCTTTAAAAACAAAGAGTGAGATAAAATTGAAAAGCAAGCAACTTCCCCGAAGTCTCAGACGGTCGTCAAACTTTGACGCAGTGGTAAACACATTATACACTCTTCACTATTGGCACAGCAGTAGAAAACAAACGCGCCGAACAAATACTACAGAAAAGTATTTGTTCTTTGTACAACACCCCAACCTTATGGGTGAAATTGAATTTTCGCTTCATTAGTTCCCAATTTGGCTCATCCCTTAGATGTATGGATGAAGCGATGAAGGCGATAGACGTTCGTGTGCCTTTAAATAGCACATTGGACTTTTACCGATTGGAAGGTTTGAAACCCAGAATTTAAAAATATTACCTTCTGCAGAACTAGAACACTAACAGTTATAAACATTTTAAGGGAGTATGCTACCAGACTCAAACAAAAAGCAACATTCAGTTCCTTTTGAATTTAAAATTGAACAATACCGGCATTGCGGGTTATAGATAAAATGTGACCATACAGAGAGACTCAATAAAGAGCAGCGGTTCTAAAACTCACCCCTGTGGGCGGTCACTTAGCAACTCGTTGGCGCTCATCCTGTCAGCTCGTCTCTTCTTACAGGTGTTGCAGTTAAGGGTGGGCGCTCCGCCCTCCCATACTCCGCCTTTCCAAAACACAAGACGACCCTCAGCATCCATAGATTTCTCGCATTGTCATCACTTAGAACGCACCATATAGCACGGTTTCGATGTACACAAATCAGCTCAAACCTCACAGCATTCGCGATCCACTTTCTAAAGATTCTAAAGATTCTATTGTACTCCGCCAAGTTCAATAACGCTGAACTATTTCCATTGAACCTTGGAATAGTCTGCTGAACTCTAACACACAATATTAACGTTTCACTGTGATCACTTGATCAGTCACCACACTACGTCTCGATACGAAATGAGGTTACATGTGGTATGCGCTAGAAGTTACCGATACCGTTTGAAACTGTTGACACATAATAGTTACAAGAAAAATTAACTTCATCTAATATTCACAACTACACAACAATATTTTCGCATATTGATTGAACGAGGGTTTACGTAACGCACGCCCACGGTGAGCTCTCGAAAGCGAATAACAAAAGTTTAATCCCAAAATAAACTGTCGTCCTTTTCCAGGTTACGATAACCGGTCGGAGCGAAGCGAGCGCTCGTCTCTTGTGCCGCCTGTAGCTGAACTGCTTCGATTCTCCATCCGCGCCGCTGACAACGGATACTGCAGTCGAATTGAAACATTCTCCTGTTCACGAGCTTCGACTAACTTTAGACGATAACTCCTGTTTCAAAGTTCAGGCTTGTGATTGACGTATTTTTTAAGAGTCCACGAAGCGTTAAAACAAATTTGGGACTTCTAATAATAATGTTCTAGATACGCTTGTATGCTTCATTAAGATGTTCTCTCGGGGAACTATATGAGTACGGAAATACAACTTATGCTTCACGGTGAATTTATTTCGACATGTCTCCAGCCATTAATTTTGTTTTGGACTAACACCTTTTGATGTATTGAAACCTCAGCTTTGACTAGGTAGTCAACGTAGGTACGTTGCCGTCAGAATTTCAAAACAATCCAGATGCATCGCCTTAAATGGCTTTATAACCTTTTCATGAACCCATACAGAATCTTAATATACAGCAATATGAACAGTTCGGTCATAAATCACGATGGCATTAAGTTTTTTCCCAGTCGCGTGTCGTTCTCGCCATCGCGGCGGGGCGGCCCTAGATAAATAAAACAGCGTGTTGGTCTGTCTATAAATAAGCGAGGATTGTACACTCGATGACCTTTTTATTGGCATACTATTTGTTACTACTGTGATACCCTAATATTTATAAGCTACATGTGTTATTAAGTAGTCGGAAATCATATTTCCTTGCAAACACTTAGTCATCCAAATGATATTAAGGAGCCAGGAGTATCTTCCTTGACATTACTCTGATGCATCAAACGGTATATTGATACTGGAGAACAAGTTAATGGGACATTATGCAAAAGCCAAGGAAATGATTTTACCATGCCAACTACAGACTATTTTTAAAAGCCATTGAAAAGGGCAAGTCTCAACGCACATTGTGTCTCTTGCGCCAAGGTCCACATAACTTGGCCAGCGAAACAAACAGTATTCGAGCTAATGATAAATTCTCGGAACATTGAAGAGACCGATCCCTCAGCACCCGTCAAACGGGGCATGCCAAAGGTATGTGTTTCCGGCGATATTTTCGCGCGAGCTGATCCTCCGCCCCGTGCATTGAACTGGCAGACGAGCAAACCGCGCAGTCTGCACTTCACCGTCCCATTTGCATACACGGCGAGTGGATTTGATCGGATTTGATCCATTAATTATAGCAGACATAGTCCACAACAACACACCTTTTGCTAGACTTTGCCTTGACCTTTTTTTAGAACTATATAGCTAAAAATTAGAAAAATAAATAATCCGCTGAGGAATGGTTCCTCTTCGATTGCAAGATGCAACTTGTAACACTTATATTTCTTCACATTTTTCGTAGTTTATCGAAATGTTTGGGATATTTAGAGTGATATCTCTGTTTACCAAAAACGCGATTAACTTTGAGAAAAATAATAAGGTTTTTAAAATTACTTACCTTAGTCTTATGCTTTAATAGTCTTACGGTCAACTATTGCAATAAAGTTGATGCAGAAAATACAATTTCTCTCTATTAATCAATCGTCGTCTCCATTAATTAATCGTCGGAATAATTTGACTTTTTTTTCTCCAATAGAGAAACGTCTGGAACTTGTTGCGTTCAGTCGCCAAAATCAATCACCTCCGTGA
Organism: Carterocephalus mandan; assembly: GCA_018250895.1. Classification (NCBI taxonomy): domain Eukaryota; kingdom Metazoa; phylum Arthropoda; class Insecta; order Lepidoptera; family Hesperiidae; genus Carterocephalus; species Carterocephalus mandan. The sequence continues at coordinate 2,901 of DWTT01000509.1, read as the reverse complement.
ATCGTAATCTCAGAATTGTCGTTTTGTTATGCCTTATGGAATAAATTCAGTAAGGATACTGGTGTTTGATATTAATCATATGTTTTTCACGAATACTATTATCTGGTGCATTGAACTGTGTACCGCGACACGCTTCGTCTGCGGAGGCTCATTGTGTACATGTAAATAAAGTTGTTCTGTACATTTATGTTTTCCTGTTACATTGTTACGGGGTTTTGTGTATTGTTGCTCAGCTGTATTTTGAACTGTTGCAAATATTTCTAGTGACAGTACAAAACAAATCCACAAATTTGTATTTGATCCAGCCAGTTAATTCTGATATAAGAAATTTGCTATCCCTCATGGAAATCCTGGTAGTCTGAATGTTCGTAGACCTTTTCCTGAAGACAGAAGCATAACATCTCTGACGCAGTATTTCCGAACCGTCTAGTTGAACGGCTTGAGGTACTACCGCGTCAACCATTTTATCCATACTTTCATTTACAAACATTTGCACTGCGTGACATTAACCTCTTGATCAGCCTTCAGATTCCAGCAATTTCCTACTGTTTCCTTAAATCGTCATTCCAACTTGGGTCAAGTAAACCTTGCCCTTTTTCTAGTAAAGCTACCAACACTTACACATCGGTAAGATTTTCCAAATGAGTTTAAGTTTACGACGTTGCAAAGTTTGCAAATGGGACAGCATCAAGAACAGCTATTAGTCGTGTCAATGGTCTAACTGGCCCAACTAAATCATGTTAGGATCGACTTGCGAGGGCGAAGGAGGCAAGCGGGGCGGGTCAGCGCGGAGCGACGACCCAGAAAGCGGCGCGATCCGCAATCCCGCTCATCTACGATCCTACTTATTTATAGCTTCCATCGAGCTGGATTTGTTTTTATGTTTCAATAAGTTTGTTTTCGGCACTAACCGTACACTAATCCACCGTCAGTCAGATAGGGTACGGACTATGCCTTCTCATAAGAAACGAGTGTCGAGTTCTGCGAAAGAAATGGTTACAGTGAGCTCAAGTATCCATGCACCATATTGACGACATTTGTTTAACAGAGGAGAGAAATGCATACTTATTCTAATTTTCCTTGCACTTTAAAGACTACCAGAAACATAAAATTAATAAGGAAATATCGACTCTCCCCATGCAAACCTCCTTCGCGACACCGAAGGAGAACTATGTCTGCCATCGCCTACAGGAGGATCTACTGTAGATTCTGTGGGATTTATTTGATAATAAATATATCTATGCAATGTAAACATTTATGTGATCTTCTAGCTAAGCGCCACTCCTAACTCCTAACTTTTTAATTTGAAACAGAAGTTTCACTACAAGAAAATTTACTTCGCGAAGATTTAAAGTTTAGCATTATTACTATCTATCCCCATGCTCTGTCATCTGTATCAGGGGAACCTAATTTACATAACCAAATCTTCAAAAATCATACTAATAACTAAACCAACACGTACGGCAACGCGCAGTTATTAAATATCAAAACTCGATAAACAATGCAAGCTGCATACACAGAATAAAAAACAGAATACACCACGGGCTAGTCTAGGGTTAGCAACAGTCGAAGGACATTATAAGTGCCAATCGATAATCAAATTACTAGGCTATATGAGACAACTATCACTTGAAAAGGTATAAAGATAAAATCCAATCCTTCGATCTTCTTAGTTTTCCAGAACTTACTTATGTATTTTATGTATGAGATAACATATTTGAAAACTATCGAAGGCCATTAGTAGATTTATTAAATTAAAAATCGATAGAGCAGACTTTTGCAGAAACGAAACAGTTCTAATCGCACTTATTGGGAGACCTATCACCTACCTATAATATACAGTAGTGTCAGTTGTGGACCAATAGTTAGTAGTCGACTACCGGAGTCTTAAAGGGGTTGATGAGTTGATAAGGATGGATGAATGCGACATCCAACTGGTAGACAGACAGTTTCATACCACCACCAGCCCTACCGTAGAGCCGTTGATTCAGCTAAACAATGGGTTCACGCCACGGGTGGCTGCGAGTGGTGCGGTGAGTCACGGTGGCATTCTTGGGGCAACAATCGGCGACGATGCCTTAAAGTGCCTCCGCTTAATCGATAACGCATTTCGAATGTACTCCTACAATGGCCTATTTTTGTGCGTAAGTATAATATAATTATTTCTTTAAATTTAGCGTATGTTTGTCGCTGGAAAAGCATCTAATTCACCAGCGGCATATTCGACCAGAATTGCTGCTTCAAAACATTACTGGACCAACTCTAGCGCATTGTCCGCAGAAATCTAGCGGAGTTTAAATCTATTCTTCATAAGGTCTTGTACTATTAAGTATTCTGTGATAAGGCTATGAATTGTGAAATTATTATTTTGTTGTTCTGTCCAAGTTTCACCACACTCATGAAACCATTATTAATGCGTGATTTTTACATCCAAACATGTACAGTTGGAAATAAGACAAACACTAGCGTAGGTAGCCAAGTAACGTTAGTGGTTGTAGAAATAAATATTATCTACCTACTACGGTTGTAGTTAACGGTTACAAGGAATCGTCAATCGAGCTCATGCAAAATAATTGTGAGTCAAAGTTGAGTGACCTCAATGTGCGCAAAATCGAAGCGAAGCCTTTTGTGTCAGTCTTTGGATAAAAAGAAACTGACGCCCTTACTACAAAACTTGGCATTCGGTTGCCGGTCATCGGCAACTGGTTCCAAGTATCGAGGAGAAAGTCAATTAAACTGATCGCTTTGTTTATAAATATAAATAAATATAAATATCTTGGACATTCTCACACACGGCCATCTGACCCCAAAATAGGCGCGAGCTTGTGATATGGGTGTCAGAGACTGATATACATACATAGATATTTTAAATACATACTTAAATAGATAATATTAACATCC
>DWTT01000508.1:0-15214 GCA_018250895.1 Carterocephalus mandan | reverse complement strand
TATCGCATACGATGTTATATATCGCATACGATGTTATATATCGCATACGATGTTATATATCGCATACGATGTTATATATCGCATACGATGTTATATTTATGTAATAATTATAACATCGTATGCGACATCGTTTGTTTGATTCTTTTGAACATATCACATACATTTTAATACTAAAGGCTTCTTCCTCGGGTGCTGATATCCGAATTGATCTCGTAAGCTCGTAACACCCAACAATACAAAAATAAAGGCAAGTTCTAATTTTAGTTTTTGATGATACAAACTTGCCAAGGGAAAGTAAATAGCTTCTAATACATAAATTGCCTTAAAGAGTATCATGGGCAAATACTTTCAACTTACTTGGGCGGTTGCGTGTCACTGTTAATTCATTGGAGCTACTGATGTCATATTCGGAACTAAACGCAAAAGAAACCAAAACGGAGTTCGCGCCGTTACTAGTCTTAAATAACTGGACCATGTGGGTCATTACATCTATTTATCTACGAGTATATCTATCTATGACCAATTTTATGAGACAATTAACTATTGTAGACATACGTTAGCCTTCGATCCTCTAATTTCAGTTCCTCACGATGTGTCCTTCATCGTTATAGCAAGTGACATTTAATTTCTTAAATCGCACATTCGCAACTTATATTAGAAAAGTCATTGGTGCGTGACGCTAGGGTTTGAACCCGGACCGCTCGAGTGAGAGGCGAGTTCGATAACCACTGGGCTGTAGTTCTAATACGTTAAAACAATTATATTAACGACAAAACAAGTGTAGGAAACATTTCAGGCTTTGTCTTCATCATATCGTTCGCTTACTTATATTTGCTTACAACAGGACTATTGTCAATATGTTATACGTGAGTTATTATCACGATTAGCGCGTAGTGGGCCGCTTCCATTGTGCGACACGAGTCACGACCGCTGCCGACGCTTGCGAACAATGACTTGTGGTGGCCTGACGCGTCGAATGGTGGCCTTATTTCGGCACTTCATAATAAAAGGTGCTAAATAATAAATAGCTTACGGTGATTTTGTCGAAAATGTAAATTTCACTTTAAACCGCTTGCACGCCAAACATGTTACAGTATATCAAAACACTGCTTGTGATCTACATGAGATACGAGGAATTGATATTTAAATTAGAAGGTCGGCCTTTCCTTGCAGGGAATTGCACTCGAAATGGTCGAAAATGCCTTGTTCAAACTGTCATAACTTAGTACAGTACCCATGGATTTACTGCAATTAGTTCCATGGACCTACAACGTCAACAGAGGATCAGTATAGTAAGATTAATGTCTTTGCCTGAATGTTAAATTGGTACACTAAACATATACAGAAATTTTCAATTGTAAAATCGGATATTTACTCGTATGATATACATACGAGTATATCGTTTCGGTACGTATTGGATACGTGCGTACTACATAAAACATTCTCGTCTCCTACATTTGCTTTCCGGAGCGGGCCGCTCGCTTCCCAGACCCGCTAATCGTGTCTAGTCTAGTCTGTCATGTCGCCAGCATCCGTGTTGTCGCGGCAATCACTCAATCAACAGTTATCGGTAAAACTATCATTCAATTAATCTCCACGTGCTTTTCGCTTTTATGTGGTACCCGAGTGCTACCGCTGCTACATTTGTGGCACTTTTCCGTCGTTTCAGGTAGGTAAAATTAGGCTTCTAGTCCTCAGGATCTGGGGAAATTTTCCAATTTTTAGTATCTTTCAGATTTAATTCACATCACAGATACTCGTATGTATTACATATAGGAGCTCCACGTTTGGTCTCGCGGGCTTTTTTACGAGTATAATATTATTATTATATTTTAGTTATGTAGTTGCTAATTCCCCCTGATGTATGGGGAATGGGGGGAGATGAAGGTCAAGCAGCTCTCTAGGGAGCGGTCGGCCTTGATTTGGGCGCTCTCCCCTTTAGATGAGGATGTGGCCCACTGTCGGCGCCCATTACACATAATACTCACCATTTCATTAAATCTTTTAAGACAAACTACACTGCCGCTCTGCATGATAATATAATACTGACTTGCTATATCTCAATACTTACGTTTTTTCTTATGCAACGACTCACTTCTCAGATCAACGGGCGAGTTGCTTGCTCAGTTCCTAAACGGCGTTCCGTGGTCACATCCGTGCTATTGAACCGGTCACTCATTCACTTGCTACAGGAAAACTGGTCCTATATCACTCGACCGACCTCAGGTGGCCACTTTCCCTCTTAATAGAAGATTTATACACATTACTTTTTCTTTGGTTTATATTTCGCAGTAGGAATCAAATAATATGATTTAGTTTACGAATTTTACGAATTAAACAATGAGTATGCACTTTTTAGTCGTTCGAACGAAATGTTCTCAGAAGTTCCTTTGAAGGGACAAATGTGCCTTTTCTGTCCCTGTAGTTTTTCTTCAGAAGAACTGTTAAGGAACTACTGAAAATAATTCGTCTAAATAGTTCCTTAAGCTTGCGAAGGGACCAGGACAGAAAAGGCACAGTAGTTCCTTCAAAGGAACTGTTAAATGTACACAAGATCAATGCGTTCGAAGCACTAGCACGCTGAAATGACGACGTAAAGACGTTTTACATTCAAATCGCATAAATTCGACCATGATCAGGTACGTAAAGCCTGTACTGGCCCACTAATGGATATATTATGTACATCTCACATACATCCTCGATTGAATAATTGAATTGTGACGACGTTACTTACGTGTGTCTCATTACGTCGTCATGCAATGCGCCTTTACCTAAGTTGCTTGCTCTAGGTACGCTTGATGTTTATCCGAGTTCTCGCTGTGACTCATAGATGGCACTAAAGTCAAGTTTTTGTTAAAGAACCCATGATAATATTTTTGTTTGATAAACCGTAGTTGTTTAAATAGTAAACACTTAATTTAGTTAGATTAAGCAATACAGCTAATCAATACAGCCTACACACATAAATTGTTTTATTACCAAATAGAAACGTAATTAGTAGTCATTTTGCAAACAAAATATTCTTATCTCGTGTCACATGGACTCCGAAGCTATTTATAAAGATGAATACTTAATAGCTGTGTAGGCGTCTCTACGTTTACAAAAAATCGAAGTGAAATGCATTTTCTGTTGTGACATGAAGTCACGCGTGGACTGTCTGGTCTGGCAACTGTTATCTATTGAAAACAAGCAGAGAAACTACCCTATGTACCCATCGCTTAATAATTCTCACACAGCTATTCAAATACTCGTATCCAACACGAATGTGCCACGTTTATGTTTCGCTGAAAGTGGTCGTTTTAACATAAACACGGAATTCGAATTACAAAAAGAACAGTCGATTAATCGGAGCGAGCACATCGAGACTACATCAATATTTATAATAATGCCAGCCAGTGCTTCCATGTGCATCGGGCATACCGCCGCTGCACGTCGCTACTGCAGCGCGGAAACGCTCTATGCCAAATAATATTTATGAAAAATTTTTTTAAAAAAAAATGTGGAATTACTAAGCCGAAACGAAATTGTGTCGATATTTTTTGTGCTAGTGTTAGTGCTTTACGATGGAAAATCTATACGGAATCATCCGAACGCTGAGCAGGAAAACTCAGAAACATAAGAAGGAGGTAATGAGACATTATATTTTTCTTTCAATCCACGTAGAAACCATCTCCAGTACGTCTAGACTGGACCATCCATCTTGGACCTACAACTGCAAATTATAATCAGCAGGACACTCTATATTAAATGTTTCATCAAATATGGCACCAGTAATTGTTTCAAATTTATCGCTAATAGATATAGTAGCTGCTTATTGTAGCCTGCTTGTCGTAAACGGCGACTAAAAGGGGACTTATAGTGTGAGTGACACCGGGAAAGACGACCCTGTGTGTGGCTGCACAGCGTGTGTAGGGTTTGTTGGCTCAAAGTCGAATAAAAACCGCGAAGAGCCCGTGTTGGGTGTAGCGCTGGAGGGTACCGGCGTGTTCTACGGATCCCGGAGCTCTCCTGTAGCGCCGTAGTAGGCGACCGAGCGGGTTCAGTGGGTGAAAGTCCCACTCCCGGCGTCGCTCCCACGATGTCCGGGTATCTTTTCAAGGTTTCCCACTCGTAAACAAAGTCAAGGCTTTTTGTTTTCAACGATTCCCACTGTTTTTAAATCTAAATCTATTCTTTTTGGAATTGCTTACGTATTGAGCTATTTTTAATCTGTCGGCAGCCTTCTAGCACATCTAGGGAAGCTCCGGGATCTCTTAGGGCACGCATCGATGAGAACTACTTGGAAAAATTACTTGTTAGGCTTATCATCTAAATGTATACAGTTGTCCAGACAAGCGCTCATTCAAAGTGTAACGTGTGCCACGGTATGTAACTGCGAGCATTCATTGAATGCATTTCTTGAGCAATACGGCTGAAACCGGTGTAGGAGGCTAGAGCGTGTAGAATGGCCCACATTTGATACACTAATACAAGTTTATGGAAATTAGGTCCATAATTTCTACTTGTAAATGAAAATTTGAAAATAGCGATGACAATGACAGCCCGTGGCTATCGAACTCGCCTCTCACAGCGGCACGCACCAATGACTTTTCTAAGTTATGTGCGATTTAAGAAATTAAATGTTACTTGCTATAACGGTGAAGGACACATCGTGAGGAAACCTGCATGCCTGAGAGATCATCATAATGTTCTCAAGGCATGTGAAGTTTGCCAATCCGCACTTGGCCAGCATGGTGGATTAAGGCCATTAGGCCTTAATAATCATAATTCCTCCCATTCTGAGAGGAGTCCCGTGCCCAACAGTGGGACAAAGAAAGGTTGGGTTGTGATGATGATGATGATGAAATGAAAATTCACTTGAGATCAAATAATATTTAAACACAGCTAAAAAGTTTAAATTAAATACCTAATTAAAACTATTCATAATGTGAACGAAAAACATTTTCCTAAAATATATTATAAACCTAACCTAACCTAGGCCAATATTTCGACTTTGATATGACCGATTTGCAACGGTAATTTATAGATGCAATGCACCTACCCAATGACTAGACGTACGAATGAAAATATTGGTTCAGAAGAAAATTAATGTGTAGCAAGTAGTCATGCGGTGCGGCTGCTGCAATAACGGAATTGCAGGCTATAAAAACATGAATTCTTTGTTAAATTCGTAGATGATATAGTTTTAAACCAGATTGTATGCCGCTTCGTGTTGCGTGTAGTAATTCTCTCATCTATTCGTTCTTTGAATTTTTGGATACACGCTGACATAATTGCATTTTAGATGTTGGCTACCAGTTATAAACTTACGAGTATTATAAAAATGACATTTTAGAACAAAAACTCTGACAGTTTAGAAAAAATACCTATATAATGACAGAGATGTGAATCGACTCCCAGATGTACAAAAGTTAATCTAACCAAACAACCATCCTCATATTTTTACAGTTTATATTTTCAATTTTATTTTCAAACCAACCGAACTAATTAATGTCGTCAGAAGCACTCTTGTGATGGCATCAAAACCGTTTACAAGAAAAAATTAACGTTATAATTAAAAGCTTGTCAAATTAATTTACTTTCCGTGCATCAGTGTTAGCCTCGACTCGAGTGTGAAATGTTGATAATGATAAGTTACTTACCGTCGTCCGTTCACGCTTTCCTGAGCCGCGCGTTGTCTCCGCCGCCGAGCTAATTATACAACACTATTAAAATATCTTGTGTATTATGTCCCGTTATATGAATGAAATTTAGTTAGTGTTTAAAACTACGTACAAGTATCTATGATGATGACATGTATTATGTGGTAATTTGTGATAAATTAAGTTTGAATTTATGATTATTTTCGTTTTATTTGAGTTCAAAGGCATTTAAATGATACGGTCGCTTTGTTTAAATATAACTCTGTCAATTGATTTATTTACATACGTCTATTGAATTGCAGTCAAAGGTATAAAAGGACTACGCAAATAGGTACCTAGTAAGATTTAATTATTAGTACCTATGTATGCAATGCGCATGTAAAGTGTGATGCACCGCGCACACAAGACAATTGTAGTCAGTTCTGTTCCTACTAACAGCAGATACGCATCGTAAACATTAACCGTACATACCCGTGTTAAAACAAATGCGTTTTGTTGCAGATCCAACCAAAGCCCACTACGAATGGCGTTGTCAGCACCAAAGAGCGAGAACGCATCACCGAACGCGAGACGAGGGAGGTCAGGCGAGAGGAAACGAGGGAAACCAGGGAGACCAGGGATTCCAGGGAGACCAGGGATTCCAGGGAATCGAGGGAATCCAGGGAATCACGAGAATCGAGAGAATCTCGAGAGTCGAGAGATTCGAGAGAGATGAGGGATCTGAGGAACTCGAGGGAGGAAACCGACCATGTTGAAAGGCGAGCGCCCACATCGTCGCCTGTGCCTCGGGAGAGGGAACGAGACAGAGATAGGGATATCAGGGATGAGAGAAGGGAGCAGTCGACACCGCAACACGACGGAAGACATCCTCTGCTGCAGTTTGCTGTGGACCACTTCAGGCAGAGCCCAGAGTAAGTAGGAACATCAGTATCATTCAAGTTTAAAACAGTTACAGTGCCGCAAAATTAAGTTATGTGTTTCTTTGAAATTAGAACATAAATATTGGTAACAACTGAATGCCCACAGCTTCGCTCGCGTGGAATAAGACATAATTATTTTCTATATTTTTATTCATTAAACTTTAAACATTCGTTGAAAATATGAAGCAAATTTTGTACAATCCAGGACTATCCAGATTTACGCAGGAAGGAATACCTCTTGAAAAATTAAAATTATCTTCAATACAATATTATAACAATTTGACGCGGGCGGAGCCGCTTGGAAAGCTAGTCTATCTAATATGTCAGACTCACTGGCATGTCAATGTACCCACTAGACTTTTATATTGGGAAAGTTGGAGTCAAGTATCATATAAGTGGACTGTGGACTGTGGGCAACCATCTCAGCCCGTTGAAAAGGAAACTTATCATATTTGAAACTAAATCATAGTCATGATGGAATCGGAAGAAGACTCGTCGAGATCTTTGCTTATATCACTAGGTACTTGTTTATTCTGTTAATCTGGTTATTAGTTTAATGAACCATCCCTTCAGATTTCTCGAAACACAACTTTATTACGTAAAAGTTCTAAATTGACAAACACCAAAGGGAAACAAACTCTATAAAAGCGTATCCTACAATCAGGTTTCTGGATATATTGGCTTTGTTGATTAGCAATATTGATTTTTGCTACGAATTAATGTGCGCCTTTTACTATTTGAACGGCAAAAAAATGTATCATTTGCATTGCGTTAAAGTTATACCAGACGTCAATAGGTATACTCTACTACATTTAAAAACTGAACTCAAGAGCTCCCATAAATTCTAACTCAATATTGCCCATAAATTTTCGTCGGTTGAGTGTTTTAATAAACACGCTTTGGCGCCATTTTCCGCATAAAGTTTAGCAAACTATTCTTATGTTACTAGAGGTATTTGATTGAAAGCAATGTAAATTCGAGGAATTGTTATCCAGTTCAACATTCCTTGGTTTATAACGGATTTTTTTAACTTTAAATTATTTATTTGCCTTGGTACTAAGTTTATAATAGCCTAGGTATTATAATAATGATTTATTATTTTAGGTAGATAATCACGTTTTAAAATAATATTAAAGTTATCCAATATTAGAAACTCCGATGTCCTGTGTAGTTTTGTAAAATCTCAATTATTTAACTATAGATTATAATAGTTGCAACTTGCTGCAACAGATTACTAGCAACTTTAACTTGACAGTTCCGTGTTTTCAAATAGCGATCACGAAAGCCTTATAAACTACCCCATTTTTAAATTCTGACAAGATACCCGTCTTTAACATCGAGTCTTTAGTGATAGTGGGCAAATTTAAGTTGAATGTTGCGATCCGATGTGGAACCAAGCAAAATATAATTTACTTATTAATTAATGATAGGTGCGTATCGTATCTGCCGATCGTGACGCATCGAATAAAATTATAATGAGATTCTAATTACCATCGATTTGTTTTTTGATTGAATATTTCTGTACATTGTGTCTTCAGCATTGAGAAAGAATCCGTGGGCTGCTACATTTACATTCAATGTGAAATTACACATGTTCTAAGAATTACTTTGTGCTTACCACTCATATTCCGTAATTATTGCCTTAGGGTTGTCATCTAGGCATCCTGGTCATATTATGTAGTTCGCGTTACAAAATTTACAATTTCTTAATTATTTCGAGGTCAGGGATGGCTTTATTGTGGTTACATCGACTGGAAGATACCTTCGCTTCAGTTTCCACGGCACAATAGCGCCTTCCATTGTCTTGGTCTTGCACGTAATTTATATGTAACAGTCATTCTGATGTTGCCCATCGGATTAATGTTATATTGCTAGTAACGTCTGGTTAGCTAATATTTTCTTTTATGTAACCAATGTGGCAAACAGGCATGCAATGAGGCTAGAGCTGCCACCAAACTTCACTTCACGATCTTTCGATTGTTAATTAACGATCTCTCGAATAATAAATAACAAACTTTATGACTTTTTAATTTCAATTAATTAAAAAAACCGACCCAATAGTATATTTTCTCGTAAAAGTTTAACGAATTTTAATATTTATGCACGAAAAATTTTGTTTTATTTCTGATTCGTTTATATTTTTCTTCACCACTTCGTGTTCATTAAACTTACCTGAACTCACTAACTCCTAAGCCGGAAGTTAACGAAGCTTAATAAAATAAATATCTTGATCTGTCATATAGCGCAATCGTCGAGTTATATGGCGTGTGCAAAAAGCGCCTTTCGTAATGATTCAGGGATTGGGCAACAATTTCTGACTTAGAGAGCACAATGCATCATAAAAGTTGTTTGGAAAAAGTTTCGGCCAGCCCTGGCAGTGCGGGTGGCGTGGAACGAACTCGCGACGTGGGACTGCGTTCGTCGTCAGTCGTGGTCTGGCGGGTCGAAAGGTCGACAGGTGATGGGTCCGTCCCGGCTTGATCTTGATCCATCATGCCTTGCTTCAATATAGCGCGGTTTAAACGCCGAATGCAAGTATTCGAAATTTAATTTGAGTTTTTTTTTTTCGACGCAGTGAGTGCTTGCGCAAGTGAGTTGGTTGGTTGGAGCTGGTAGCATGTTTGTGTAGTTTTGAGTGTATCGCGTATTTTTAGAATGTTGCATGCAATGTTTTAGTAAGGTGATGTTTTTTTGTTTAAAAAAATCATTAAGCATTATGATTTAAATAGTAGCTATTATGACAGTGGATATACGTAGGTACGTATATCTATTTCTTAAATAGAGATATCCAAAATTTTATTTATATTTAGCTTGTGACGACAAGCTAAATATAAATAAAATTTTGGAATTTTGTTTGTTAGTTAGATTCATTATCTTCCGTGATCGAAGGGATTGAATTCCAAAGCTCAACTTCGAACTGAAAAGACTTTAAATTATTTTATTTTAATGATTAATGATTAATTGTTTATGCTAATAATTAACCTAGATACCTAGTATAAGCCCTGGTAATCGATGATTGACTAGACTTACCTTTAGCCTGTGGGTAGAGCAAGGTTAACTGTTAAAACTAAAACTCGAAATAATCGTTGCAGAAGCATACTCTTCATCGGATGACATAGCGCCTTAGCCCTAACCACATGATACTCGTGAATCTAAACGAATCCACGCGAAAGTTGTTCTTAAACCCGTACACTAAGGTTCAAATCCGCCTGCATACTCCAAGCGCAATGTAAACAAACCGCACGCGCCTGAAGTGCAATGTTGTACCGAAATCATGATTCGTATCGATACTTTCGCCGATTGCCGATTGGGCGGTCAGTCGCGGGTTACAAGCGCACGCGTGATGGCGTCGGGCGAGTTCGTCCGCGAGGGACCCGGCCTGAACGGTTCCGAGGATGATGACAACGATGACATGTCCGGGGACAGCCTGTCTGAAGAAGGGGCCGGTGGCGGCGCGGAGGACGTAGAGGACGAAGTCAACCAGTTTCTGTAAGCTTGTTGATTCTGTGAACGCCTGAATGCTGTTCGGCGAGATGTCAAGTGGTGATAGTTGTGATGTGTGATTGTGACGCGGACGGATCTGAGGAAATTAAATAGATTGCATTGTTGGAGTAACGAATATCAATTTGTTTTAACAGGGTTCTATTTTTGAATAGGTGTTCATTCCTGGATTAAAACTAAACTATAGTGGCTGTACCTGATACGCAATGTGTTTGGTCTGTTTGGTATGATGTTTATCTTTAAACATTATATTCCTACTTATTCATGTGAAAATAAGTTAAGGTTTACTCCGGTTTTTTTTTAAACTTGTCCTATATAGTAAACGTTTTACTATGTCCTTCTTACGTTGATTATACGTTTATACGTTTACGTTTATACGTGAATTAAATATGTTTGCCAAATTTCAGCTCGAAAGCTTTAGTGGAAGTGGGTGAAATATTGATTGCAAGATACCAGGACATACTTACATGAATACATAGTACGAGTAATATAGGTATACAAAATGTAATGGATTACAAAATTTAGTCAATCTATGCAAAAACTAATTTCTATATAACTATTATTTCAATAAAAAGTAGTTACAAGAAGAAATGAACTTTAAGTACATTCTATAACATAATATACTTTACTTTCCTTCTAAGTAAACGGAGATTATTTAGATATAGTAATGAACATTAACAAAGTCTAATTAGAAGTACCCGAGCCAGTTTCCCTTTCTTCCGAGTGCGTTTTACAAACCATTGTTCCAGCAGAAAGTGCGGCTGCTATGATACGAACATTCTTTGTTGCTTTGCGTGAAATCACCGCTTGTAATAGTACTGACTTCCTGATAACGTAACGGCAATTTTTTTATAGTATAGACGGACAAACAGACATACGGGCCACCTGGATGGTAAATGAATTATCATGAAAAACAGGCGAATTGCGTGCGCAGGAGCAGTGGCTACCCTTGCCTTCTTATGCCAACGCTTTTACAGGACAATAATACTGTAGTCATAATTATCATAAGCTCATTTTAAACAATAGCCATATAGTAATATTGTATGTAACTTGAAATTTGATGCAAAAAGCGAAAAGTTATTAATACAAGGATGAATAATCCTTCCCTTTATTTATATAACTAAAGTAATTCCTCTTATTTCCTTCCTTTAATTATGAATTTTCTATATGTACATAGAGATGTATAGTAGCCACTTCAGAAGCCTCAGGGGATTTAATTAACACTGAAAATGTCACAAGAGATTTTGGCACGCAATATCTCTCTTATGGGGTGAATTATGGGTAGCTAAATAACCTTTAATATAATTAAATATCTCTCATATGGGGTATATTGTAGGGTTGCGGTTAGAACAATATTCTCTGAGGGGGTGTAGTGAACCTTAATAAACATAAGAGATTAACTATATAGAAATTTTGGCTTGAATATATTTCTTCTATACACTTTATAAGTAAATACTTAACTCAGCTATAAATATAATTATTCAGTATAGAATATTTAATACCATATAGTACATTACACAGTACAGCATAGCACTACGTAGGTACACTGGCAGATTTGTTTATGATACAGAGATATCGTTAGTAAAAAAAAACACTGTACAGCCACAAAAGTGTCGACATACAGTAATTAAAGCTGGTTATTATTAAAATGAATTATTAAATTAAAATGAATTGAGAATGTTTATATATATTAAATCTTAGTAACGTATTGCAAACGTGTCGGTATAAGTAGGTAGGTTTAACAGTAATAAATATTGTAGAGCGCAGAGCCGCTAATGACTTCCTATTGCAGTGTAGCACCACAGGACCGCGGAAACAGTAAAGTGAAAAGCGCAGCGTTGGGCAAGGAATAATAAAAAGAAAAACGTTTTCCGGTTGAGCCCCGACCTAACAATAGGCGGGTTGCGCGCGAAACGTGCCTCTTGCCGTCACACTCGCTAATTGTGGCTAGAATTACTGTACACCCAACTCTAATTAAACAAACGCTTAAAACATATTATTACGGGCCCGTTGGCGCAATCGGTAGTGTTTATTTTTCAAATGGCCGATCATACAGTCGATACAAAATACTTGTCTTCAAGTCAGTTCAAGTCTAGTAGTACTTCAACATGCAAAAATTCTCAGTGACACACCACACGATGTACACTTATTTGCTATTTACTCCTAAATGAATTTTATTAGCTTTGAGACTGATTTAGGTACGGGATCTTTGTATGAATTAGATGCTTAATTAATTAGTATTTATCAAATCAATGTATTTGTAGAAATGTAGGTACCTACTTTTGACCTAGGTACCTAGATTATTATCTACCAACTAATGCAAAATTTTACTGAGACTTTTCAAGATTCATGTTCAATATAATCACCACTTAATTTAAATAAGTATTAATTTTAATGTCAGTGTTAATAAATATTAGACATTAATAATAATTAATAATTATTGTAATATAATGTCGTCATAAAAATATGTAATTCTCAGGAATTCGGAATTTGCCAATAAAAAGTCTAAGTTTTTTCCTAATTCCTAATTAATCCTAATTATCTAGGTACCTACATTAAGAAGGGCAATAATAATATGTAAAACTTAATGCATCTGAACCCGCCGCGCGCCGGAGTGAACTCCGATATCAATCATCCCACAAGATTTTACACTAAGCTATGTTCGTTGTAATTACCATTCGTTCTTTCGCTACTTAACGATTAATGGACGAGTATAATCAAAGTGATTATAGATGTTTATTCTTTACTAGAAACGCACTGCAACATGCGTCGGAGCCGTACTCATAATTGATTAGGTAAACGAATTTGGCGAGCGTAGATGATAATGCAGAAATATAACATTCGAAAGTGGTTACCCAACGCTCTTGTACGAACACTTGTGCTTTAACCGCTGGTTTTGTAGTTCACGGACGGAATACCTTCGGATTTCCATAATCTCGTCATTTCCAGTTCTAGCTTTTACTTTTGCCGACTCCTCCTTTGCGCTGAATATTCAACGGATTTGATAGCACCTTCATCATACTATGCTTTTATTTTGTTAGGTCATAAATTGTTGTGTTAAATCAAAATATTAAAAACCATAAATAACACTGACTGCTAGCGTAACTCTGCGCATTACCAATGAATTGCTTGATTCTCTATCATTTATCATCATCATTTTCATGTAGCATAAACATTTACAAAATGTATAGATATTAATGTTATGGTCGATTGATTTCAATCGTGCGTTGACGTCGTTTCAACGGGAAAATAATAAATAGTAGCGCTGTACTTTTAGTTGCAACAATGTTTAGTTGGCCACACGGTAAAGAACATTTTTAGAACTTATCCAATACAAAAATCATTGAGGCGCCTTCCAACTAGGTAGGCCGAACATGACGAAGATAAGTAAGAAGAAACCGTCGGATTCAGAAGGCATATTAGGATTGGGGCTCGGGGTTGGCTTATGACCTGCAGAAAAGGCCTCTCTTACACCGTTGGGGCTGTTACTATTTGATGGATAAATGGATCTATTAAATTACTCCTTCACAGTTGAAATTACTTACGTTTGATTTAGGTAAGCCGGAAAAAGGCCGACCGAAAGCTTGGCCATCGTAATTGACCGAAACTATAGGTTCAAGCTTCTCTTTAGTAGTAGAAAGACTTAATAGCGACCATTAAGACGAATTATCTAACGAACGATGAAGATTTCTGGTTTACTTAAATTAAAAACGCAGTTTTATGAATCATGTACAGCTAGAACTTATGAGATTGAATTATAAAAAAATATAAAAGATACCAAGACGAAACAGAATTGCTGTAAGTATGATTTAAAAAAAAATATTACATCATTTAAATTTTATTTAGTCTCAGGAAAGTCCGGAAGCCTGGCAACCTTAAACTACGCAATTTGCGTTCCAGTTCACTGCGCTATGTCTACTCATAGACTCAATAAGTCAAATGACAATATTTTTTACCGACACGTCCTTCAAGCTAAATCAGGTTTAAGTAAATTTTTCAGGCATTTTAATATTATAAATGTAAAAGGTTGCTTTGCTTGCGTAAGTAGTTAAAAAATGTGTATTGCAAGTTCTAATATGAATAAGTAATGGCCGAACATGGCCTACTTAAACACTTGTGTTTAGAATCAAGATATAGCTACAACCACAGACGTCACACTGCTGGTCACGGGTCTCCCCCACAGACTCAACTGTGGAGGTCTAGCGCATACTCCACGATCCTACAACAGGCCGACCCAGTGTCGAAAGTTCTCAAGCCACCTGAAGGCCTTCGACAAGGCATAAAGGTTGTTTTTACCATTGAAAACAACCAAAACTGACGGCTTAACGTACACGGTTGCGCCCATGAATTTTTTTCCACCCATCCACAAACCGATCTCGCCCGTCGTTGCTTAACTCTGTCGATCACATTGAATCGACGCATTCAATGCGATCGGCTATAGACATTGGACGTTACAACAACACATATTGATTTTTAATGATTACTGATTTTCTGTTATTATAGATTGGAAATCCTCAAAGCGGACTCGTCACTCAAGAGCAAGGCGAAGCGCAACGAGTGGACGTGGAAGGCGCAAACGGACGTTGTGAAATGGCAGCCGGGGCCGCTGCGCGCGCCGCTGCTGCGCCTGCCGGCCGCGCTGGCGCCGCCCGCGCTCGAGTGCTTCACCTGCGTGCGCGCCTACTGCGGGGACCTGCCGCCGCCCGAGCGCGCCGTGCACCAGGACCTCACTGAGGTCAAGTGCGTCTACACCGTGCTTATGGTACGCTACACGTTCAGTACTACAGTGCGCGCCGCCTGCGCTCGAGTGCTTTACCTGCGTACGCGCATACTGCGTCGTGGTTATGCTATAAGTCTTCAAAACGTAAAAGCCAAATAAAAACTTGGCTGGTGATTTTATTCCGATTGCCTAGTTTTAGTTATTAATGCCCGTTAATTCCACCTGCTATTGAGTCAACGTGGACTGCGCTTGCGCCGCCTTTGTAAGACTTGTCTAGCTAGGTTGGCTAGTATGGGGATCAGTTAGACAACCAATCAGACAATTCTTCTGATTGAGACAATCAATCCGAAGATTCCAGATTCGAATCTTGGCAGGGTCGCCATATAGGGATCAGTTAGACAACCAACGTGTTTGAATATCTATTTATTACT
>DWTT01000507.1:0-15228 GCA_018250895.1 Carterocephalus mandan | reverse complement strand
CGTCCATGAAATGTTGCCACTAGCGGTCACCCATCCACAAACCGACCGCGCCCGTCGTTGCTTGACTCTTTCGATCACATTGAATCGATGCGAACCATTGGGCTATGGACGCTGCGAACCACAGATACTTAATGTATTTATTTCTGTTGTCGCTATAACAACAAATACTTAAAAACAGAAAAATAAATAATTAAGTAAGCTCCTATACAACAAACATGATTTTACTGCAAGCTCGTTTGCTATATTAAATCTGTAAAAGAAATCCTAAAATGATCATAAAGATTGTATTTGTTTGTGCGTAGGTACATATTTGAACTAATCTTTGTTTTTATCAACGAGAAATTGCAGCTGTAAAATTTGCGAGTCTATTTACAAAAATACTTCTCCAATTTCCGTTGTAAAATGGTGCAGAAAATAGAAAAATACTTTACGAAGCGTCCGAGCCATTCTCAAAGCTATTTAATTGATCACGAAACTTAGATAAATTTTAAAATGTATCAGCTCGGCTCCCCTGGATCCGGATTCCCGGTTATCCAGGCTTAACAAAACGACGACGCCTGCATGGCCAATCTATTTGCAGCTATCCCCAGGTACCTCTAAGTTTTAAATGAATATTTCTCTAACAGGACTAACTACATAACTACACCACGACTATGACTAAAATAAAATTTGTATGCCACAAGAATAATTTAACTGTCTTTTTACCTATATAAAATCATTGGCAAGAACCAAAGAAATTGGAGCGAAACTCAAATTTTTTGACTAGAACTATAAATAACCATAACTCATAATGGGTATAAAATCAGATGTATCGGAAAAATTGTGTAGGTAGGTACTTGTACTAAGGTTACAGCTTCTACGTTAGCTTGAGGATTTGCTCTCTATTCCAAGCTTGTCTCAGATGTGTTGCTACTCAAGGTTTAATTTCGTAGCCTCTAACAAGGTGTCATCTGAAATCCTACTTCTTTTTAGCTGGAACACAATTGGTTTTTAACCAACATAAAAATAAACAATGGCAAATTCATGGTGCTTTGTTGGATATGGAAAGCCCGGGCTAAATATAACCTACATCATAATCTACCACCTAGAAATAGATAATTAAGAAGTTCTTTGTGGGGCTTTAGTTTATGTAACTTTCCAATCTTTATTCAACAAAGTCTTCCGAATTGAAATCATAACTTGCGCCTTTCATTCGCGACACACGGAATACCAAACAGTGGAAGTGAACTTCAGCTAAACGGGCGTAAGTAAGGAAATTATTCCGCGTCCTTGCCATATTTGTGGGTATACCATGGTCTCTGGACAACATAATATCGGACAAGTCTTTTAATGTTATGTTTTTCGAGTATATGTATGATGTGGTACTTGATGGATTTTAGCATTAGAGGTGTCGTTGGGTTTGTCTCAATCCTGAGTGACACTGGGTATATCCAAATTATTGCAACTGAATCCGATTTACTAAAGACAAACAGACCAGGAGGAATCGTGCTGATAAGGAAGGTATAGGTCGAGTACGGACATTTTATGTATATGTAATATGTTATAAGCTGATTGATAAAAGTGCGCGGCCGTATAGTCATATACATAATCTTAACAATATGGTTATTGTAAGTGCCAAGTAAATCTGTGCGCTTACAGCCAAAAGTGAATTATCTAGATATTGTGGCTATAAAATGATTTTTGTGGACTTCTGGACTTTTCTATAGGCGACTTTCTTAGTTCTCAAGGGAACGCATGTATCGTAAGTAACAGTAGACTAAAAAAATTACTAACTGGACTCACTTACACTAACTAACCGCACTAATTGTCACTAAACACTCCCTTTAGTGACAATTAGTGCCACACTTTTGCTATAAGGTCTCTTGTTCAAAGTCTGTCCCAGTTACAATGCGATCTCTAAAAAACTGCAAGGTGCTTTAATCTCTCGTATTACCAATACAAGCCAAGTGAATAAATTCAGGAATATCCGTACCTAGCGACGCTGCATGGTGCGTCTAGCCCGGCCAAGCTCTCGTTTGCATGAGAGCGGCAAAGCAGATTGAATTCTGTTTGTTTCATCCCACTCCCATCGCTGTTTGTGTGCAGTCGTTGCGCTTTTCGCGGCAAATAGACGATGAAATTGAAACGGTACAGTGTAAGTTTACAATATACTTATAGCCAGTAGGTTTCCGCTGTACGTAAGTTTGTTTTGATATGTTTGGTATCGGATTTTCGATTGCCAGCTGTGCGCCTAGTTTTAGATTGAAAGTTTCTCCCTTTGTACCATATCTATAAAATTTGCTACAAACAAAGCAGTAGGCGCTTGTATCAAAAACAGTGAATTTTCATGTCGTTTGTAAAGTCATCAACGTAGGCCTTTTTTATTCCAGTATCTTTGAGGTACTTATAAGGAAAGTAATTAAACAAAATTAGTGCAAATTTTTTATTAAAATTAACAGGATGCTAATTCCAATACGAACTGATTCAAATGCGCTTCTTTACTTTACGGTATTAACCTTACATGAAAATTAATCCCACGCCTGTATTTTCATTAAGGGGTAGGCAAAGGTGCGTAGGTACACTCACTGTTATCCAGTTTCAACCACATATGCCCGAGGTAAAACGGTTTAATCTGAACGCTAAAACTTCAAAACTAACTCAATAATGAATGCCCTATCAACTATTCTTCAAGGCACATTACAGTGTCCGGGGCGAAGCGCTATAAATCGTGAGAAGCCTCTAGAGCTGAGCCCTCTCGCCGCTAATAAAGCCTCTCGCCCATTCTTTTAGTGGCAAGACATTTACACGTAACGACCACGATTTTTACGGTCGTGACGTTACGATTTTTACGGTCGTGACGTCGAAGTCTAGACACTGAGGGCCGATTTCACCAACGTCGTACAAATCTTATTCCCAGAATACGTTGTTAATTATTCGCGAGTTAGCCCATTTTACGTTTCACCAACGTTTAACCTAGGGATAAAATCTCTATACTAGAGTAAAATCATACACCGCCGAGTTCGGCCGGGTAAGCTGCTATTCGTAGATTAGTAGAGACTCTACCTACAGCATTGAGCGCGCACGGGATCACTGTCATCTCAACTGTCAAGTTAACGAATTTATCGAACAAATAAAAGAATACGCAGCGCTATTGTGCAAGTATAAGTCAAACTGTCTATTTTACTTGGGTACATTACGCATAAATACAGTTCAATGGCACAGAGTAACTATGCAAGGTTATTTTTAATTCTTATGTTTGTATCATTTTAACAAATCTTGTGTTCATTATTATTATTTTTATTAGTAGTGTCGCCACATATGAAACTGCTCGAAAAATAGGGTTGCGCTGAAAATCAGCAGCCCTGTGACACAGGGCAGTATGCTGAGCGTCACCCTTTTTTTCACACATTACACTGTACATATTTTAAGTAGCTTATAGTTCATTTTTATTTGTCGATTGTATAGTGTTTTGTGAGAAAAATAAATATCTTCTTCTTCTTCAAAGGTAAGATATCTATAGAATTACGTGTGAAACGAATAAATCGACAGAGCAAAGTTATTCTGGGATAGCTACTCTAGTGTAAGTTGAGTGTTGGTGAAATCGGATCTGAATGGATGGATTCAGTCGTAGTGTCGTGGCGTGACGTGTGATGGAGCCTCTGCTTTTCAGCGTCTAGTGTACTTCAGCAAACTAAGTGTTCGAGATTAAACGGTGCAGTTTATTGCACACTAGCCGCGCTCTGGTCTTCCGTGACTTAGCTCACTTGTGCCAACAGAGGTGAAAAATGTTTTTGATTATCAGATTTAAAAAAAAACTGGGTAACGTTAAGATTTCAAACTCTTTATTGCACAGAATTCTTTTCCGATGTGTATTAGCCTTCATAAATATGAAACAAGTATAGTATTAACACTAGCTGCAATCACGTCCCACTGTTGGGCACGGATCTCCTCTCAGAATGGGAGGAATTAGGCCTTAGTCCACCACGCTGGCCAAGTGTGGAGTGACAGACTTCACATGCCTTCGAGAACATTATGATCAACTCTCAGGGCTGCAGGATTCCTCACGACGATCACCGTTACAGCAAGTGACATTTGGTGCGTGCCACTTGGGTTTGAACCCGGATCGCTCGAGTGTGAGGCGAGTTCGATAGCCACTAGCTAGCTATAGATATAGTTAGAACATTCTTCAATTTTGATAACAAACCTCACGGAAACACCCATAACCCATCAACCCAACACCAACTAAAAGAGCAATCTTTCAGTAATAGACCCCCGGCCATGAACTGACTAATGTTTTATTAAAATTCTGCTCACTGGACTAACCATCCGAGGCCCTGTACAAAATGTGTCACAGCTGTCATGGGTGCCAGCGTTATGGTGGTGGTGCATGCTCGTTTGCTATCTTAAAAAAAAATTGCACGTGCCAGTGGACCACACAATTGATATTCTATGATGTCGACTTCTATGACGGGGACTGACTCCACGTCATAAAAGATCGACGCGACCCGCAAGTCTATGTGCGCTAATTGTATTCTATACAATTTATTGGAATCAAAATGATTACTCGTGTTTGATAAAGTTTCATATCAACCGCGACGTATACACGCGTAAGTAAAGTCGCGCACAAAAGCCCGCACGAGGCAGTAATTAAATCGGGACGTTTGCTGAGCATTTTTACACGCATTCACTGCTCAGTATTTTTGTTTCGCCATGTTTCCACCATTAAACGCCGCCATTTGTAAAATTAAAGCTCGGCTTAGGGTCTTTTTAATGAGGAAAAAAGTGAACGGACCAGCCGAGCGGATCAAATTTTTCTCTCCGCCTCTGCTTGACTGTAGACAGGTCCAAGTTACGGGAGAACTGCGGCATTGCTTTTAATTGAAATCCTCCGTACACCTTTTGAAGTCAACCTGCTGGCTGCAGCTGCATAGACCTCTCCTAAACGATGCCACTCCAACTAGACTTGTGCCTTCTGAATCCAGCCGTTTTCCGCCCTCTTCTCCAGGTTGTCTGTTCACCTTCTCAAAGCGGCCTGCGGCAAGGTCTTTCCTTCCCCACCGGTCAGAAGTCAGATTGACGTGGCTTACCCCTTGCCACTTCAATTTGCTGTGTGTATTATGTTGGTACTGACGGTTTAAGTATTTAATTAGAGATAATGCTATTCATTAATATAATTATAGATTGGAATATGTTTATGAAAGGTTGTCAGATCAGCACGACTTTGTATGGTTCATAAGAACTACAAAGAAGAAAACAAAATTAATTAATTACGATTACGTAAAAAATCGCTCTGATTTTACACTTGGAGCACACGCGACCGCCAGGCGCCCGAAACTTAAATAAAAGATGGCGAGGTATTTCAAGATGCGAAAAACGCGAAACAACTTTCCGGAGAGAACACGGCCTCGCGGGACTAAATATTAATTGCATTAATTACACGGATCCTTGGTGATCTGCCATGTAAATCATCAAAGTTTTGCAGTTGGGAATTAAGTTTGTCAGTAATTAAGTAACGTCTCTTCATTTTAATGTAAACTTATCATAATAAGCTAAGCTATGGTGCAACCCCAAGAAATCCCACTGTTGGGCACGGGTCTCCCCCACAGACAAAGCTGCGGGAGGTCTAGACTCTTGAGCATACTCCACCACACCCATATGGATTCTTAAAAAAACATACAGTCGAATTGAGAACCTCCTCGTTTTTTGGAAGTGGGTTAATAAATAATACGGAGCTACAAACAAGCCTACTTCACGTGTAAAAGATGTGTTAGCTATGGTAGGAGTTAGATAAATATTCCAAAAATCACCCAAAACAATTTTATAGCAGAAATCTATAATGTATCCAACAATTCTCATCTTCAACTTGTGCGGCATTTGTGGCTGGTTACTGGCCGCCAAACTTTTATTGCAGCCAAGTTTGGCAATATCGGAATCATATCTGTAAATAGTTTAACCCGTGACAAAACTAAGTTTGTTCCGTATGCTGAATAATTCATAGAATTTTCAAGTTGCGTAGGTCGGCGGTGACTTTCCACGAAGAACAAAGTGTTACTCTGAATCACAAATTTTAGGCTAAATTTGGAGTTTGACAAGTTGAAATTGGTCAATTATGACTTGACTGTCAATGAAATTGGAATAGTGCAACTGTTTCAGAACATTTTGAGAACATCTGACACTGGGTTTGCCATTAACCTCTTCACCTATCCTCATTGGAGCAACGTGTTAGAGTATGCTCTGGATAGACCTTCCGGAGCAGTATCTGTTGGGGAGAACCATGCTTAACTTCAGCTAGTTAGCTACATAACATTGACGTCCAAGCAAAGCATGCAAATAATTTCTTAAATCAGTTTAGGAGTCATCTATAGATCCCAAAAAATATGACCCTCTTATCTACCTCAAAAATGTCGGTCCTAGTTCAAAACTGAAATCGCTGCGATCCATAGACGTCCCACTGCTGGGCACGGATCTCCCCCCACAGACGCAGCTGCGCGAAGGTCTTCGGCAAGGCTTAACGATTGCTTTCACCATTGTAAACAACTGGGACCGTCGGCTTAACGTGCCCTCCGAAGCACGGTAGCGTCCATGAAATTTTGCCACTAGCGGTCACCCATCTACAAATCGACCGCGCTTAACTTTTTCGATCACATTGAATCGATGCGAGCCATTGGGCTATGGACGCTACAAAACTGAAAACCCCAGTATAATTTCCTGAGAGATAATTTCCTCGCGAACTCCTAAACTTAATTATGCTATCATTGCACCAGTAGATTTATAAGTAGAATATCGCGAACCACCCTTTTATCCCTGTAGGCGATACCGAAACTTCGGATTTCAAATTCCTTGTAAAATCATCTCCATTGCGGATTGACACTTGAGGTTTGCGCGTTTGTAATTCAAATGGCCTCGTTCGTTATGTGAACAACCTCCGGTAATCGGCGGACAGGAACGACTCTCTGATATACGCTGATTCAATCATGAATAAACATTTCTGACGACTTTGGCAGGTTGATCTCATTGACGAGATTACCGAGCTAATTCCCTAGTTCGAGTCCCGAACGGATCAAGGAATCAAATTGTAAATCAAGGAATCAATAAGCTTTTGTATCGTATAATTTTTATTCGGGTCTTGGATTCTAATTATGGTGGTTTGTCCCTAAGAAAATTAATTAAAAGTAGGTACCGTATCCTCATTGCTGGTCATACGTCGTGGGTTCAAAGCCCAGCTGCGGTAGAATATTTTTCATAGTGTTCCTAAAAATAAATATTTTATCCACTGTAAGTTTGGAACATTGATGAAGAAATAAAGTTATGATTACCTTCATATAATTCAGTGCTAAGAATGGGCATATGAACTAATGAACATGGCGTTGTTAATCTAAATTATTATTATGTCCTCTCACAATAAATTACCAACCATGTAGGTACTATAGAGAATATGTCTTAGGAAACAAACCTTCTTATTTTATGAAACTAAAGATGTCATCATAATTTTTTTGGTGAAGCGTGACTTGCAATCAAAATGGCTAAAATTGACTATTTTTTTAAAAATAGTAGTAAATATTTTTTTTTTAAAAAATTTTCTACTAAAAGTATAATCGTTACGAGCTTTTGTTTTAAATAAAAGTAAAATGGAGACAATCAACCTCAACCTGTATCTTCCATCGGACATCACCAACATCAACACCCTATTAAAATTTCAGCTTATGCGGAGCGATCCACATAGCACAGCATATATAGCTGTAGCCTTCCGAAGTTTAAATTAGCTGGTCTGTATGCCGAACTGTGGTTGCATATGAGATAGGATGATGGCATGCCGGCATTTTTTAACTCATTCTTTAATTATGCATGCCAAGCGAGTGTGCTGTGACACTGAGGTTTTTTAACTTTGGATTTAAAATTTCATTTTAACATTTCTGTTTAAATTTTGTACATCTTTCTCTTCAGTCCATATCATCTTCACTTCTAGACGTAGGCTCTCCCAAGGTACGCTTCTGAGACTAGTCTTTGGCCCTTATCATCCACTTTCTTTTCGTTTTCCTGCGCAGATCGTCGCGCCACCTAGCAATAGGTCATCCCATCCTACGTTTTTGTCGTTGATCGACAACTGTTGGGATAAATCACATCAACATACCCAGAACGGTTCTGTTCTTTGTCTACACAACTATAGGGCTTTAACCTACTGTTGGTCCTAAATTCTGTTATACATTTTGTGACTAACCCTTATTTTTATGTCATTTCCTTTATGATATTTATTAAGTATTCATATTAACGTAGATTAACTTTATCTGCGAGGGAATATTTAATTCAAAATTTGATATAATATCACGCCTGTATTTAACCGAAGTAGTAGCTAGTGGAGTGTAATACAAACTTTTGTAGTAGTATTTTGTAGTTAGTATTGTCAATAGTGTTTATTTTCAATGGTACTTATTAGGTAACTGAGAAAATGTTACTTATGTGGATATTTAAATAAATAAATATAATAAAATAGCAAACAAGCTGCAGCACTACCCATCCGCTGCCGCCCATGACAGCTGACATGTGACATATGACTTTAAACAAGACTCAATTAAGGACTGGGATGGTTTGTCTAATCTGCTGAGAGAGTTAATTAGAAGATTGCTCAGTTCGTAAGTGTTATGAGGACTTTTAGATGGTGACAGTAAGTCCAGTTAGTTAGTAATTGTCAGTAAGAGTCTCCTTTCAATTCAGTCACAAATCGCAACCTTTGAGGACTAAGATAGTCGCCTCTAAAGAAGCGAATCGGAAACCACGGTGGTGGGTAGTGGTACTAACCCGGGCAAACTCTATGTGGAACAAAATAGAAAAATTCCGGACAAGCAGTAAATACTGGCTGTAATAAATACCGATTTTTTTTAATTTTTCGATTTTCATAATAAGCCTTCGCAGTTACCTAACGCCATATTAATTTTGCCGGCTGCCGAGGAGGTATCTCGTATGAAAATACGAATTTCCTGCAGCTTTGTGTTTAAATGTAATCCCACCAAAATGTAAGCAAAAGAAAGTCGAATAATTTCGCGTATGTTAGCAAATTACACTTTCCTACTCAAAGGAGTCCTATTTTCCGCGTCGCGAGTGTTCTTATTAAGTTAGCAACCCGCCCCGACTTCACACGGGAAAAATCCTTGTTCAAAAAATTAATAAAAACAGTAATAATTCTAATTTCGATATGCTCTTTTGGAGCTCGGCTTGGATTGAAAATAAATCAAATGAATAAATAGCTACAACCCGTAGATTTCCCACTTTTGGGCACGGGTCTCTCCCACAGCCAGAGCTGTGGGCCTAGTCTAGAGCATACTCCACCACGCTACTCCATTGCGAAGTTTTGGACAGGTTAGGGGCCAACCTAGTGTCGAATGTTCTCAAGTCACCCGGAGGTTTTCAACGATTGTTTTTACTTGAAAACAATCGGGACAACGACAACTGAACGTGCCCTCTGAAGCACGGAAGCTCCAATAAAATTTTGCCACTAGCCATCAATTGAAAAATAAATTTCTAACCCCGCATGAAAATTATTTATCATGTTGGAGAATTTTGACTCGACATTTGGAAAAAGAAAGAAAACTACTTCCCATCCTGATGGGATACCGTAGGCCTCTGATGGGTTTACTGATGGTTGTTTTAAGTGCTTGTGGCAGACACAACTTAACCCCATATTAGACGATTACAGAACGATTCCACGAAAGGGGCAGCTTTCATTTCCTGCCGATCACCCTACTATAGGCCCGCTTGGTTCAAGTCAATAAAGAAAAGCGTTTATACCTAAGTTTATAAAGGTTTAGGTTCAGGTTTTAAGACACTTACATGGAAAATTTATATATTAATTTAATTTATTTTATTCAATATAAACTTCGCCATTACATACATTTTATTAAATACACGTTATATTTTATGCATTGGTTCAATCATATCATGCTGATAAAATAAATATTTCTGCGGGGACTGAGATATAAGGCGACTGCGCCAATTATTATTTGACCAAATAATAATTTTCTGCTGGTTTTCGGAATATAAGATATTGAAAATGAGGCATGTATCATCCCACTGCGGCACCATTTTACCTTATACAAAGGGCCTATCGGCAGCTTGTGGGTAAGTTCTACATACAAGGTAGCTGCGACCCATAGACGTCCCACTGCTGGGCACGGGTCTCCCCCACAGACACAGCTGCGGGAGGTCTAGAGACACTCCACCACGCTGCTCCAATGCGGATTGGTGGAAGGGTTAGTGGCCAAACCAGTGTCGAATGTTCTCAAGCCACCTGAAGGTCGTCGACGACTGTTTCCACAAGAGTTATGTGAAACTCTAGTTGAATGGAAGTGATCTTGACATTGCTATTTAGTGGTTTTTAATATTGATTTTAAGGATGGTAATTGCTGCCTCTTATCCCATGGTCCGCGTCCGATGTAATCGACCCCTCGTTAGATAACTAACTTGATTTCCGTGCCGGATATCACTTTTTCTTCACAATGACAACACTGAATTGATGGCGATTTGATTAAGATTATTTTTTCACCGATAATGGCTTTCCAGTTTGATTGGCTGCTCTAACTTGTTGTTGGCAGCCCTATTTCCTCCTGTCAGGATTGCTAGGAAATCCAATAATGAGTAGGTACCCATTAGCGGTAATGGCCTAGTGGTTCGCACTTGAGAGGGTCCGGATACCAATCTCAGGGGGTACCCACCATACCGATCATACTCCAATGGCTCGCGTCAACCGTACGATCGACCGAGTTAAGAGGAAATTGGACACTTTTTCAATACTAACTTTGTCCCCTGTTTCCTCCTAGGATAATGAAGCTACACCAAAAATAAAATTACCATACGATATATTCTTCTCTGTCATGTCTGTATGTTTTGATTTTTCTCATTATTTGATTAATAATAGAGTAAATTTTTTTTTAATAACGGAAATCGACTTATTTCATTGAAATTTTCAGACATCCAGCAAACTGGTAATTAAAAAGGAAAACATACGGGCATAGCTTAGACCCTATTCTATATAAATACGAATGAAATGGTGCAGATTTCGAGGAGGAAACAGGGGACTACGAAGAGATGATTTCCTCAATTTTAGCTAGGGGAAATAAGTTCTCTCTATCGCACATCAAGGCCTATCGGTGGAGTATAAGTGCAACGGCAAAATTTTTGGTTAATACCAAATATACCAATTATATTTTTCAAGTTTCGTTGGTCCGAAGTCCTCTTAGGCAACGACGGATGCAGTCGGATGAATGGTAACCATCTAGAGGCCTAGCGTGCTTCGGAGGGCACGTTAAGCCGTCGGTCCCGGTTGATTTCAGTGGCAAAAAGTGCCCTGCACCCTTTCTTTACCAAAAGATGTATGCCCTTCCGTGTGACCTAATTGCTGAAAGGAAAAGCCAATTATATGTCTTTTAGAGATGCATTAGGTTAGGTTAATACCTACCTTCTGTTTTCTGTACTAATTTCATGTGCTACGTCTAGTTAGCTCCTGCTAGAAGCTTCTTTTGGAATGTGGCCAAATGAATTATTCAAAATATTAATGTGGGAATATTAAAGGGAATGGCGGCGCGCGGTTCCACTTCCGGCGGATGTGCGCATCTGGCGAGCGCGACAGTTCACGCGCGAATTTTTATTAATGTTTTTTTTATCATTGTTATTTCAATATACAGTTCTTCTGATCTGTAGTAAGGATTTAAAGATTTTTAAACATCTGGCTGCAACCTTTCACTATTTGGAAGGGGTATACGACACCTCGCTATTCCAGTGCAGAGGTGCAGTGCAGATTGTCAGAGATTTAGTGGCCAACACAATCGTCGGAAGTTTTTAGGTTGATGACATGGTTCAATTCTGTTATGTTACGATCACCAATACGGTTTGGAGCAGCGTAGTGGAATATGCTTTAGAACTCCCGCAGATTTGTCTGTGGGGGAGACCCGTGCCCAGCAGTGGGACTTCTATAATTGCTAAACTATGTTACGATAACATTTTGTTTTAAATGAAATTTATTTATTTCGCTTTAGGTACACACAAAATATAAATTTCTAGTTACGGCACGGGTCTCCCCCACAGATTATGCTGCAGGAGGTCTAGAGCATACTCCACCACGCTGCTCCAATGCGGATTGGTGGAGGAGGAGATGTTTCTAATGATTGAAGTCTATTATAACTAGCTACTCGTAAATTGTACATTATAAACACTGGTAATGTACCTAGTTTTATAAAAACCGGTCAAGTGCAAGTCGGACTCCCATACGTAGCGTTCCGTACCACCAAACAATTTTTTAAGGTTACTTTGGGATCTAACTTATTTACTTTTTTAATATTTGTTTTGTGTCAGGTATTCTCTAGGTCTATTTCCGTTTAATAGGTAGAGCCTTTATGACATAGAGACAACGGGGGCATATTAATAGGGTTCCGTTTGTCACCTTTTGGGTGCGGAACTATAAAAAGTGTCATAGTAATAGTTGGTACTACTCCTGGTAACCTTTTTGCAGCCCTCATTACTATCATATTTATGCTATGCATGCTATTTTAACCGCAACTAAAACGAACAATCTATTAATTTCCATAAATACATGAATAGCAGAATGTTATTAATTTGCGGTAATTCCAATTAAAAATGGCGTCGTTGTAGAATTATGTATGCTCTGTGGTCTCAGCTGGCATCATCATCGAGTGAAAATATCATTTCAAATTATGTTACGATTTTAAATCGGATGATGATCATCTACATTACCTAGAAGCCTTGGTGGCAGCGGATGGGTGATGCTGTCCGGCACCTAATTGAAGAAAACCGATTTATCACCTATAAGGTTTAATTCAGTTCAGTAGTTTTGGCGTGAAAGTGAGACAGACAGACAGACAGAGTTACTTTCGCATTTATAATATTAGTATGGATATACTACAAGCCTAACATTACAAGCCCCTGTCGATGTTTACCGTCACCGTCTCAACAGTAGCATTACTTAAACCGCACATAACTTAGTGCCGCTTGGTGGCCTGGGGTGAGAGGCGAGTTCTATAGTTTCTGGGCTGTGACGTCATCATAAAAATAGTCAATTACATGACAACGAGTATCCAATACACTGAACAGAGGGATGAAAGGTCCAAAGGGAACTTCGACCAGTAACGGGTGCGCGAGGCGTAAATGTACATTTTGTTGGTAAAATATCATAAAAAACGCTAATAAAGCTAAAGAAAATTCGCTTTTATTACCAGTATCAATTTGGGAGGAATCTTGTAAACACAAGTTACAGCCTGCAATTTGGCGATGGAAATTTATATTTCCCCCAAGAAGTTTTATTGCGAACATTTTATGGTTGTTAGGTTGATGGATGTACTCGGGTTGGAATTGGAGCGCTTGCATATTGTGGTAACATTGTTAAGGCGAGGTGGAGCTAGGGCCGCGAGGTCGCAAGCTATTTAGAATCGTCAAAATGATTGAAACGATTGCTGTACCTTACATTTACAAAGAAACCTGCAAGTCTAAGAGTTCTGCATAACGTTCTCGAAGTCATGTAATGTTTGTCAATCCGCACTTAGCAAGCGTGGTTGCTTTCCGCCAAACAAAAGACTAAGGGAAAAGTCAAAGAGTGCTGACCCGTCTCTGACTTATTGACATAAGTCAGAGACGGGTCAGACGAAGGAAACGGAAGGTTCACAATTATAAAGAGTGCTGACCCATCTCTGACTGATGTCAGAAGGAAACGGAAGGTTCACAATTATGAGAGTGCTGACCCATCTCTGACTTATGTCAGAAGGAAAAGGAAGGTTCACATTATAAAGAATGTCTCCCCCAATCCGCCCGGGAGCAGCATGGTGGGAAAGTCCAGGCAATCATAGATATAAATTGATGTGCCCAACAATAGGCTGCTTATGGGTACATGGGTACAACTAAGTAACGTAGGAAAGAAACACGTGTTCATAGATCATCACAACCCTTTCTTTGTCCCACTGGGCACAGGTTTTCTCTCAGAATGGGAGGGGTTAGGCCTTAGTCTACCACGCTGGCCAAGTGCGGATTGGCAGACTTCACATTCCTTCGAGGACATTATGATGAACTCTCAGCCATGCAGGTTTCCTTACGATGTGTCCTTCACCGTTATAGCAAGTGACATTTATTTTCTTAAATGTCACATAACTTAGAAAAGATATTGGTGCGTGCGCTAGGGTTTGAATCCGGACCGCTCGAGTGAGAGGCGAGTTCGATAGCCACTGGGCTGTCACCGCTTGCCATAGATAGATTCGTCCATTCGATGAAAACAAATGTCAAACCAATAGAAATCTGTCATTTAAAATTATTTTTACACTGCATGAAAATGAAGTGACAGTCATTTAGTTTGATTAGTTAGGTTTCAATTATTTTCATTCTACGAAATCAAATCAAATCTATGAACATTTGTGATCCTTGATCCTAATCAATTCAGTACAAGTTTCTAATCCGTGTTTTGGCGAAGCCTCGTTTCGTGACCCGTATTCAATCTTAGTGGAATAATTAATCTAAAAGTCTAATTTTTGTTTTATATCCAAATACCCTTCGTTTAAGTGTATTTTGCGTTAAGAAAAGCAAAGAATTTGAAAGTCAAACATTTCTGTGCAGACAAATGAACGTTTTTTGTGGTCGTTTTATTTGTTGTGCGATATTCAAATTAGTTATAGGTAGGTACCTACTGAGAAGTTTGGTATATAAGTGTGGTGAAAAAATTGGAGCTCATGGATCGTTAATAATTATTCGAATGTCAAGTTTATGGAACCACTAGACAAGACTTTTGACAGAATCTATCATAGAATTGTCAGCTGGAGAAGCATATTGTAGTATGCGTATGCAGGCCTCTCCTATAGTTAACATTTTTCTTATTTTGAGGAAATGATGGATGAAGTCTATAAGTTAATTTTCATAAGTAAAAATAATTAATTGTTTGTTGAGACTGTTTATCATGTGAGAACCGCTATCGTTATGTCCTACAGTAAAGATATTTAATGTAGGACGAAGGAATTAGTACCTAACCGATTTTGTTGTTTGACAGAAAAGTATGTTTGTATTTTCCCTTACCTTACTATATAACTTTTTTCGTCGGCAAGCTAGGTATACCAAAGATTACCACTAATCAAAATCTAGCTTAACCCGTAAACTCTGTCACGGATGGTGTTGCATGCTTGTTTTCTACTTCGCTCGCTGCGACCCATAGACGTCCCACTGCTGGGCACGGGTCTCCCCCACAGACACTTCTGCGGGAGGTCTAGA
>DWTT01000506.1:0-15241 GCA_018250895.1 Carterocephalus mandan | reverse complement strand
TTGTCCTGAGTGGGATTCGAACCCACGAACCCTGGCGCAACAGACAGGGTCACTACCGATTGCGCCAACGGGCCTGACAATAAAGTGTATTTGTATAAATTATGCTTATGGCTATTGATTTACCGAGCAAAAAATTGATAGATACTATGCTACCTTCATAGTATTCAGTATGTATTTGCAAATGACACATTCCGTTGACATTATAATATTTTAGAAATACGTAACGCGTAACAAAGCGAATGCTGCAGCTTTTATTGTGCCACTTTCACAGCGAGTACTTTAGCATATTATCTGCCTTTTTTCATTTTATATAGCGATGCTTAATTTATAAATAATTTGCAGGGTCATCCTGACTATTTGCTAATTAATTTATTACTGCACTTTTTTACGTTCAAGAAACCAATTACAGATTCTTGTAAGGTAATAAATGAATTATATAGTTATAATATTCTATTAAAAGCGCATTTACATTAATTTTACCGAAGTCGGCTACAAAATAAGCTCAAATTGAACACTTTCGTAAGCTGCTTATGTTCTGATACGTTTTTTTACCGAATTCGGCTACAAAATAAGCTCAAATTGAACACTTTCGTAAGCTGCTTATGGTCTGATACGTTTATTAGGTAAATAATTAATTTTAAAAAATGTTACCAATAGTAAGGGTCGACTCACATTGGCGCAGAGTCGAAGCGACGTGACGCGTCATGTTTTTCCGCCTACAACATATTCAGCTCTATTGCTCTATTATTTAAGTACAAATTTCTGCTATGTAAATATGGTGGCGCGCGTCGACGCACGGCAGGTGTCGAGCGGGCTGGAGTCGAGCTGTGCTTTAATAATAGAGCAATAGAGTTGAATATGCTGTAGGCGGAAAAACATGACGCGTCGCGTCGCTTCGACCCTGCGCCAGTGTGAGTCGACCCTAATAGAACTTCAAATTATATTTATTTATTAGTCTCTTTTTATGTTTCTTAATA
Source organism: Carterocephalus mandan (assembly GCA_018250895.1). NCBI lineage: Eukaryota > Metazoa > Arthropoda > Insecta > Lepidoptera > Hesperiidae > Carterocephalus > Carterocephalus mandan. Next base: position 14,264 of record DWTT01000506.1, on the reverse strand, counting down.
TTTTTGAACTTTAATTTCATTTAATTTATCTTCTATTGTATAATTTCTGGTAAAATATGTTTTGTTTATTTGCTTTTTTTTTTGTTTTCATGTCACGCTGTTTACTTTCTTTGCACATCCGAATAATTCTTCAACCGCAGCTTCCTCCGCGAAGGCCAGAGGTAGGTGATTATAATAATGACCATAGTTTGATATTTATTAGGAAATTTTATATAGAAAGTAATAAACAATAATGAATCGCATACATTTTCAGGATCTGGACAAGTTAGCTGCGCAGTTGAACGAGCTCGGCGTCGTTGCGGGCAATGAGCCGCCCAACCGACCACCTCGAGCGCCGACCAATGGACAAGGTTACTACTTGACTGGAATCCATTAGTCCGTAAGGCACGGCTCGTCTAGCAACAGAGTAGCCCGTTCGCCGAGCGTTCTCCACCGCACTGCTACAGTGCTGATTGACGTTGGTCTTTCTCTGACTACTGGTTTTTTCTTCTCGGCTGGGACCTACGGCTTAACTTGCTCTGCGAAGCGCGGAAACGCTCAAGAACATGTGCCACGAGGGGTCACCCATCGAACGGTCGACCAAAACTGGTTCAGCTTAACATTATCCATCGGCTTTCGAGCGCATCATAATTTCCATGTTGCTAATGAATACAGCCTTCAAGTTATCAGTTATGTACGTTTGTACAAAAGTCTTATCAAAGTCTTGGTTTTATTTATTACTAATAAAACCAAGAATTACTACTACTACTACGCCCGCAGCTTCGTTCGCGTGCAATTAGTCACAGTTTCGTTTACAATTAACCTTCGTCATCCTTCTTCAACTCAGCTCTACCCTTTGAACTTAATCCTAAGGGGCATTACTGGGCTTATACGTACAACCTCCCTAAATAACCCCTCCAATTCAAACACCTTTATTGACACCTTTAAATATACATACAGAAGACTGACTTAATGCCTTATATAAGTCAAGTATTTAACCATGTTATTGACTAATGTGAGGTTTTTAGTTAATTTCCTGTTTATATACCATCAGGTCCACCAGTGGAAAGAAATCCGCCTGAGCCCACGTTTGACGAGTCTGACAGTGATTCTGACGTAGAAGAGAGCGGCGGCCGTGTGCGTAACGACGGGACGTTACTTGCCAGTGACCCACCAAAGCCACTGTAAGTTCACATTTCATTTTTGGCGTTGGATTATTACAAAAAATATGCATACTGATCTTTCATATCAAGTTGTTTCAAAAGGAAACGGAGTAAAAGACTCCGTTTCCTTATAATGTCATGATTGGTAAACAATCGTGGCACTACGTTCACTTGAAAATAGTTTTGACATTAAATGTTTATTTATTCTTAAATCACAACTATTTTGTTTTTATATTAAAATAACAACAATTAGGCACTGAATAGATTAATTGCTTACTAAATTGGACATGTAAGAATAAACGGACTATACTATCAATTAGGTTTTCATAAGTAGCGAGTAGGCGACTAATGCGATATCAACCTATTGAATTTTATTTGCAATTTATTATTATTTGTATCCCGTTACGTTTGGTCCCTGTCCCGTCCGTTTTTGGTTTGGCTTGTCAGTCCCGAGTTCTGCTATAGGCCGGGGCTGAGCGCGGTGGCGGAGGACGGCGCGGGGGGCGGGGCGGGAGGAGCGCCCACGCGCCCACTGCCCCCCACGCCCGACGACGATGACGCCCACGCCGACCGCACGCTCGTCAAGCGGGTAAGTGCGACGCGACTGGACAATGCGCTTTTACTCGCTCTGTATGTTGTGACTATAACCGGGTCAGTACTGTATAGTGCGACTAGAAATCCATTTTATCACTCTCAATAATTCATCTATCGAAAGTTGGCACATACAACACATTGACATATATCACAGTATACAAATCGCTAAAAACTGTTTGATGCGATAAGCATGTTGTGACTCATCGTTGTCACTCGGCTTAGCCATGCCCCTTGACCAATTAGATCATAGTAAATTAAGTCGTGTTCACTTTGATCGGTTGAAGTGACATTTTAACAATTCTGATTATTTTTTTATGTAATACTACTTAATTTTATTATTTGATAACTGTAATGAAAAGTTTGCTTTAAAATTAATGGCTTCTTTTTTATCACAGTATTTTCTTAACGCGAATACATGAAAGACTTTGTTATTATCTCATATATTTCAAGTTTACTAATGATACATAATAATTTAATCGAATAGTGAATTTCGGTTGATTACTGATAGGTGAGTTCTATGCAAACATTGCTATATTTTAATTATTATTTGAATGGCGGGAACCCACACGCTTAACTCGTCAAGGCACGCAGCAATGCGGTACAAGCTATCTAAGTCTGCCAAAAATAAACAAATTGGGCGCATCCGTTGATCACGACAGATCGAAATTCGGGCAATCTACAAATGTTTCAGTTTAACTTAAAGAAATGACTTATCGAGCAGGCATTCTACATTTTTGTATAATTGACAACAAAAACCCGTTAAATATTACTAAACTGTTTTTATGTAATTAATATATTTCAATTTATTTTATTTGAAATAGTGTGTGACTATGAATGTGTTGTGTTGTGAATGCCAAATTTCGTAATTCTTAAACTTAATTCAATATTTTTATTAAGTAAGTAATCTGTTTGACAACGTGTTATATGGCTTTGTTACCTGTGAATATCAATAGCTTACACTCCAATGAAATCATGCCCAACGGGCAGCTGATAGTCGGGTCAGTGACTGAAACGTCATGGCAGCGCGACGATGACATCACAAAAAAATTGTAGTATGTATAGTAAACATTATCGTGGCATGCGACGACACTCCTCAATGATGTGGTTGCTGCCATATACCTTTATTAATGAACAAACGGGAGTGAAATGACGGATGGGTTTAGTTTACTGTATGCGTTAGCTGCTAGTACCTAGCTTGGGCATAGATCTACGTGGAGCGTTCCAGGTCAAATATTATCAACATAATTTTCAAACCTAAACGACTGACTCAACAAAGAATTTCATTTTCAGCCTCACTTTTAGTTGACACTAAAAAAATTGCAATATATGCAAATCACCTTTTTATCTTTATAATTTAAATTCGCGAAATTCTGTCCCGTTTAATGATTAAGCTTTGTAAATGCCCGCCGCAGTATTGTGTTAACATCCCTTGCTGTCCGTCAGTTTTACGTGCAACCGAGCGTGTGCTTATTCAACGCATTGTCGGTAGCTAATGAACGCAACTTAGTTTCACAATACATGCTTAATAATAATAAGTTGTTAAAATTTAAACATATATGCACTTATATAACATTTCATTTTTTTTATGCTGGGTGTGTATATTTTATTTGTGTAGAAATGATAATTTGTTGCCTTTGAAGGCTTTATTAATGCCGACCATCATGGATACACACGCTCTTTGTAAAAACAATCTACTGGCCTTATTTCACGCCAAAGTAAGATCAGTGAGCGTATATGTCACTTTTTATTATTTTCTTTTTATTTATTTCTGCTTTTTGTATCGGACATGTTTGAAACATCAGAGAGAGAACGCGGAAAAGGAAAAAAAAGAATCGGAGATCGATGAAGCTGTATTACTGAAAGACTGGGACTTTGCTAGGTTTTTCCCATCAAAAGACCTAGACAAGAAAGAAGTAAGCCGTGAAACCAAAAAAGATCCAGAGCCAAAGCGTACACATTTACAGCGTCAGTCGAGGATCGAAATGGACGACGCGTGGACGAAATACAAGGCCATCGCCACTCCGCCTTCCCGCCACAAGCAGTTATTTCATAAGCCCTCAGAAAAAAGCACGCAGGATAAGCTTGCGGATATTATAAAATACAAGAAAGAACAAGACTCAGAACTAAACTCCCCGAACCGTTTCTTTCGAGGGTTCCGTCGAGAAAATTCTGACCTCTTTCCGTTGCCTAGCACGAGACACTCCGCTATATACTTTCCGAAACACGAAAGCCCAGCAGGAGCAATTTCGAAGCAAATGAGATCCAGTGGGATATTTAACAACTCGCGAAAACAGACGACGAAACCGCAAGCTTCTGGTGAGCCAATATTAACAGATTTTATTAAAATGAACGACAGCCTAAAGAGGTCATCCCAAAAAGAGATGAAGAAGAACGAAATAAAGATTACAGATAGAATGGTAACTCCTAAAAACCCAATTGAGGCGTTAAAAAACGTTGCTGTGCTAATACGACAGGATAGCGAGAACAATGGCTCGAGCCGACAGAGTAGCATCAACAGCGACTCGCCTGCGACTAGCATTTGTTTAATGAACAGTGCCTCATTCGAAAAGTCAGACATTTTGGATTTGACAGCAAACACACTTGAAAACAAATTAAATAGCAATAATTGCTTGGACACTAACAATGTTGTAAAGCCACGTAGAGAAAAGACTGAATCTGATATAATTTTTAGAAGAAATTCCCACTTGAACCGTCACACAGACCTTGTAACAGGTGATGGGCAGGAAGCGGTAATCGCACAGGATCAGGTAATTGCTCACTGCTCGGGATAGTTTGTTTAATATATTTATTCTTACACACTGGTATGAGGGTTCGTTAACCTAACTAACTAACCTTGTAATGCTAAATATATTTAAGTATATACTAAGCCTAGTAAGTCCCGAAGCTACTGGTGTGATGGTGCTAATTGTGTACCTGTGTGTGAATTGTCAAGTTTTTATGCACAATGATGAATAATTGCTAGATAATCAAATACTTTCCTTTATGTGCGTAATGTTTGTAATATGGGTTTGGTAAACTGTGTATAAAATATATAAATTAACGTATCATATTATGTAAACATCGATTATTTCTGCTCACACGTCTTATATTTTGGCGTGAGATAATTAATTTCTTCAACTTCGTAAAAACGAAATTGTATTCATATACTGGGAAGCGTCGGTTATTTTAATGGAATGGTTAAATTTGATACATCAATATTGTATTGAACAAAAAAATTATTATACTTACTCTCATCGTAAAAGCTTTATATCCATCTAACTTACTAAAAATTAAAAAGCAACTTTTATACTAACTGACATTAATCTCATCTGTGCGCGATACCGTCTTCCTGCCGAGTCACGCCGATGCGAGCCCGAGTTTACGAGGTCGTACCATTAAACCCTAGCGAAATTTAACAACTTTGGGAATGTCCGCTTCGAAATTCATACAGCTGAAAATAAAAAGTCCGACTTGTGAATGTGTTTTGTTTGCATGATTTTACTGCTATTGTGTTTGTGTTTGTCGAGCTATGCTGGTGTTGCCAAGACCATACACACACTAACGGTTAATCGCTGTCCTTCCTTTATAATAAATCCTTTTACTGATTTTTCAATTTTACTGTATCCTTATAATCTATCAGCGATTAATTGCTAGTGTTAGTGGTAATTTAACCACAAAAATAAAACAACGATCAATAATTGATCTATAAATACTCATAAACGATTACTATGTATGTACTTAACAATATTTTATTTTGAAATCAATATCAAAATAGAGTAATAGAAAAACCGTGTAGACTTAGCTATTTTAAAAACTTTATTTCAACGCTACTTATTTCGCAATTATGACGAGTAAATTAAAAGCGACACCATCTTCCAGCGTGTTACGTGCAGTTAATAATATATTGTTCACGATGTATTGTTAGCAATTATAACCTATCTATTCATATAATTAGTTTATTTTCGTGGTGACATACTAGTGATGGGCAGAAATTAATAAATGTGGGGCACAGGGTCGCTCGAGTGGCGCCAACGAGGGCAGCGGCTCCCGCACCAGCTCGGTGCTGCCCGACCTGCTCAGCCAGGCTGGGCAGCCCACCACGCCGCCTCGTCACGACAAGTCCACCAGCGAGGAGGTGAGATATCTAAACACACCCAACACTACACTATACAAACTCATTCCTCCACTTAGTATCTCAAATACACAAGGAGTGCGGTCCGAGTTATGCTTTCACTGCTCACGCTTTTAAACATTTATATCGATGGTCCAACTAGAAAATTTCATAGATGGCTCACTGCACTAAAAATATGATTTTAATTTGGACTGCAAGCGCTAGAGACAGTTTTCGATATCTGTTTAATAAATTTATTAAATAACTCTAATTTACTCTATTTTTACTGTTCCAATATTTGAGGAACTTTTGCTTAGCCCTTAGGTCAGTTTGACTTTTTGTACGCACAGTGATTTCTAATTTGAGCTAAACGGTTGTCGCATGGGGGCTTTATTTTCAAGATTAACATATATTCAAATAAGTCGTCCTCTGTCAATTTTGACATGTCATGATGGTTAAAAATTTAGAGTGCAAGAAATTGGTCCTATCAAGTTCCGCAACATGACCGACACCAAATCACGCATATTAGCGTGTTAAAATCACCGTCACGACCCCAAATCACGCATATTGCGTGTTGAAATCACCGTCATCAAATTTCGGACTGCACTCTTAGTCGTATATTATTATACATTATAAATTATTCATTTATAAGGTATACATTATTTATTACTCACTATAATATCTCATAACGCCAAATATAGTTCCGTGAATGCAGATTTTTAGTACGTATGCAATAGTATAGTATGGTTACTAAGTTTGTACAACCGTTGTTGCCGTCCAGTTTCATCAATTTAACTTTCATATTATTGTCTATCATATTCATTATTAACTGGGCTTTATTAGTTAATTAATGTATAAAGGGTAATATGCAGTAAACTAGCCGCGACATTCATGAGTAACAAAGCATGGGGCTCACAACGTTATCAGCCCAAACTATAAAGTAATATTGTTCAAACTATTATAAGATTAAATTTTATTCTTATTTTGAACGATATAGTTATGGGATTTCAATACCAAGTTCGTTGTATGAGCTGTGTATTCAATTAAGTATCAAATTTAAAAAATCTAATTTATGGACACTGAATTTCATTTTAAATTAAGGTGTCTTCTCAGATGTGATGTGTATGATCTAAATGTAGTATTTTTTTTATACTTGCTATTTTAAAAACTATATTTTCAAGGGTGGTGTTTAAAATTTTACGCTTAAAAGTCGCATAGGTTTACATCATTAAATATAAGTGTGTTTAGAATATATATTTACATTTCACTTTAACACCACAAATTGTGGGATTTTTCCACATCACAATTTGGAGTAACATTAGCCAGCTATAAAACCATTTAAATATTAGTTTAATTTGTTTATTTCAAGAATCAATATTACTGTGTTTCTCTACTATTCGGCCAACTGAATCAATTGCCTTAGCACATTTAAAGAATATATTAAAATAAATACACTAAACGAAATCTAAGTTATATCTTAATGTTGAGAACCCCAATAGATTCACAAATATGTATGCTAAGTAAAGCTTTTAGTATATAGTATTAATATAATAATGGTTGTCAATCATGCAAACACCCTGGAGCGTCCCGTGACCGGTTTGCAGACAGCTGTTATAACCCTGCGTAAGTACGATTCGTATGATGCAAGATTAAATGCTTTATAAAAGCATAATATCATAGATTGTTGTTTGTTGAACTTAGAGCTGTCATTTCTTCTCTATTTATGCATTTTCTAGACATGCTTTTCACATAATCAGTTATCAGTCATTAAGTTATAGCTTCAAGGTAGAATAAATTTATCTATTGGTCTGCTTAGTAACAAAAATAAATTATGAACACTGTATTTAAATAAAGCATTTTGTAAGTATTGTTGCCTGGGATTTCTATATTTCTTTCAAAGCAGACAGTTAAAAAAAGTATTACTATTTTCATAAGATTCTGTTGAACTTGTGTAATCGGCTAATCTACATATTTTGATTAGGTGTTACAATACACATATGTAAAGAAAATTGAAGTTAACATGTTGCTGTCTCAATTATAGTAAATTATATATCTATACTATAATAAAACTGAAGAGAAACTTTTTCTGTACATTGAATCTATTTTTGAAATCAGAGTCAATCAATTATTATAATAACGTACTTGTAGATAGACTGATTTAGATGTAACTTGGTGAATTACTTACAGTATAGGTCAGGTTCTAGGCTACTTTAATTCCCGAAAAATATTGAGGCTCCCTAGGAATACTGTGTTTAATCAATATATGTGTGAATTTTTTTTTTCAACAACCAATTCATTTGAAATTTGCAAACAACTTTTTATATCAATTTATGTAAGAACAAATGGTTCTTACATAAATTGATGTAATACGTGTATAACAGTTATTCAATTTAATTTAGTTATTTAATTATTATTGTCATAATGAATGTTAAAACTTTTAAAAAAAGACTTAAATTCGCTATACTGGATGTACCAATTATGCTATCGTCCTGTAATTGGTAGTCTAGCGAAGCGCTTTAATATTTGGTCTCCAATACATATTCAGCGTTTTTAAATTTTCAACTTACAAAGGGTTGTTGAGGTTGAAAGGGGATGCAATGTCTAACTCCACGCGAGCGAAGCTACGAGCGACCTCTAGTTCAAAAATAAATATGAATCTTTCATTTATCACAAATCATAAATGCGTCATCATTACATTACCTAGCAACAATCACTTGAATGAGGAAACTTGTCTTGTTTCAATCACATCATTGCCTGCTGCTGCCCGCGGTCACTATCCACAAATTATGCCGAGATTAAATTGTAGATAATAGCCATGCCGTTAATAACTTTCCGACCATGTATATGAGATGAAACTAATCATGGGAGGTGGTTTTAATTAATTTTTGACTAACAAACTATTTAATCATAGGGTTTAAGTTGTTTTTTAATTTACGAATAAATACCAAATATTATCAATTTATTTTTTTAATTTTTGTAAAAATTTAATAACTCAAATGCAAACGAAAGTATATGATAAAAGACCTATATGTATGTAACGTCTCTATTTTTCCTTTCCAGTATAGACAAGCGATTGCCGCCGGAGGCACGCCAGCGCCCCACCACCACCACCACCCGCTCCCATCCTCAGTGCAATCCACTCCTTCCAAATCATTCGTAGCGGGCGCCGCTTCCCCGCACCCGCTGCAGCATTCGCCCTCCAATTCATCAGTGGGCTCCCAACAGCAGTTCCTTCCTTTGCAACAGAAGCAGCGCTCATTCCTCACGTTCGGCTTCGGCGCCGGCTCGACCGGAAGCGGCACTGGCGGCTCCGGGAACGCGTCGCGCCGCGAGAGCCACGTCAACGTCAACGTCACGCCCACTGGACACGACCTCTCCTCCGATACACCTGAAATACGCAAATACAAGAAGAGATTCAACTCCGAAATTTTGTGTGCGGCCTTATGGGGTTAGTTTTCAAATCTCTGCTTTCGAATTAAATTCAGGTGGGCAATCGCGTAACGTACCCGATAAACTTTGACATTTAAATCTTGCGATTGGCTTTGCCAAGAGGCAGTTTTCTTGGTGATTTCACATTATCTTTTTTTGACACTGTTTTCATGAACTGACTCTCTGATACTGAATAACTGATTGAATACAGTAACAATATTCTGTCCCCCAAATTATCTTTCTATTTTGTAAAGTACCACTGTAATAATTTCAAGCCTCTTGTTTATCAGTTTCGGCTGTGTGTTTGAAGTTCAATTGTATAAAATGGTTTGATTTTTCAAATTTACCATATTGATACATACATATATTTATTAAATATATAAAACAATACATGTTAATTAGAAATGTTCACATTCCAGGTGTTAATTTGCTTATTGGCACTGAGAATGGTCTCATGTTACTAGACCGTTCAGGACAGGGCAAAGTATATCAATTGATCTCACGACGCCGCTTCCAACAGATGGAAGTGTTAGAAGGACAAAATATATTGGTGACTGTATCAGGAAAGAAAAACCGCGTACGCGTTTATTATCTTAGTTGGTTAAAGTCTAAAATCCTCCGCACCGATGGATTAAGCGACGTATGATATATTTTTATTCGTTATATTTATTTTAAACTATGATTTGGTTTAATTGTAAAAATATATCGTTTATGTTAATGTTTACGTTACAGCAAGTGGAAAGAAGAAATGGTTGGATAAATGTTGGAGAGTTACAAGGTGCAGTGCATTTCCGAATTGTTAAATATGAGAGAATCAAGTTCTTGGTCATTGCTCTCAAAGATTCCATTGAAATTTATGCGTGGGCACCTAAACCATATCACAAATTTATGGCTTTCAAAAGCTTTGGAGATTTACAACATAGGTCAGTCCGTTATATGGTTACTCAACCAATACAAATTCATGCTGCTTGATATATCATATTGTACTAATTTATTTTATTTTATTTCAGACCATTATTGGTTGATCTTACCATTGAAGAAGGTACAAGACTGAAAGTAATTTACGGCTCAGCTGATGGCTTTCATGCTGTCGATTTAGACACTGCTAGTGTTTATGATATTTATATTCCAAAGCATGTAGGTCTTATTTACATTTCAGAATTGTTATACATTAATTAGGCGTATTTTATTACTCAAATCTATTTTAACGCATCGTATTCCATTCCAGACGCAGGGAGCAATCATTCCACATTGCATTGTACCACTGCCTAATTCTAATGGAGTGCAACTTCTGGTATGTTATGATAATGAGGGTGTATATGTGAACACTTATGGACGAGTTAGTAAAAATATAGTACTACAGGTCAGTTGAAGTTTTTTTCATAGCTTATCAGACGTGTATATTATGTCCTAGGATAATATGATAAAATAAATTCTATTACAGTGGGGTGAAATGCCAACTTCAGTGGCCTATATTGGAACAGGTCAAATAATGGGTTGGGGCAATAAAGCGATCGAGATTCGTTCCGTAGAAAGCGGTCACCTAGACGGCGTCTTCATGCACAAGAAAGCTCAACGACTCAAGTTTTTGTGTGAGCGTAATGACAAAGTTTTCTTCTCGTCAGCAAAAGGTGGTTCATCTTGTCAGATATATTTTATGACCCTCAACAAACCCGGAATGGCCAACTGGTAGTGGCAGCACTCACGAGTATCGCGTTTTTGATCTGTGATGACATTATGACGTCGCGACCCAGATGGGAATATGCCAAAAGTACTCAGCGAAAAAAGTATATTCATGTGCTTTGGTCATTCGGATTTCAAAAATATGTGATAATGACAGATTATAGTATGTGCTCAAAAGACAATCCACAAAATATAACAATTTGAGGACTTATTTAACGTTATCAAATGTGGCATTTTGTACTGAATATCGTACTTTCAATACAAGCTACTAAGGTATAATTATTAAGCAATAACCTATAGGATAAATGTTTTGATATTGACAATTTAATCTTAAGTAAATTAGTAACGCTTAGGTTTTATTTTGCAATTGTTTATTTCTAAAATGAAGTGTAATACAATCTATCAATTCATATTATGCCATATTATATTGTTTATAAAGTTAAGCTAGGTGAGTGTTGACGTTAATTGGTTACTTGTTCGTAATTATTTTAATTACTTGACAAAAGTTAACGCCATTCTGACAGAACATAAATGATTCAACAATTAAAATAACAATCTAGATGCTGTAAATTATTATTCATTCTATAAGAGATTAATTCATTAAGAAATTGGCACTTAGTCACCATGTATAATAATATGATAAAAATCACACACCAAACTACAATATTTTTTTTTAATGGTTAAATCCAAAAATTTGGTACTATTTATTATTTATTTGTTATGTACTATATTATTTACATGTATAAAGATGTAACTGTGCATATTGAAAATTATATATTTGATGACTTTTTTATTTGAAAAATACCTTAGCCTAATAAACACTAAAATGAATTATTTTTTTCTTAAAACCACACACATAACATGATGACAAGAATAAGGTAAGCCTACGGACCACCAGGAACAGTACCAGGATGTATTGAGTAGATAGTAGTAGTAGTATGGTATTCATTAGCAATATACAATTTCATGATGACATCTTCGCCATACGTGGAGCTCTCAATATTATTGTAGTGAGATTTGAAAAGTTTAGGTCGAGTTCACTGTCATACCCACGTACACAAGAAATATATGTATTAAGATACTAGCTGACCCCGCAAACGTTGTTATGCTATATAAAATCATGTACAATATTGTTCATACTAAAATCGTGTTTAAAAAACATTTTCCAGTGGACCAAATTGTGAATCTAAACCATTCTCGAATCCCTTTGAACATACACAAAAATTTCATCAACATCCGTCCAGCCGTTTAGGAGTTCAGTGACGTACACAAGAAATATATGTATTAAGATAGTTTTTTGTCAGGTTTATTGTATTTATTTGTTTATAGGGTTTTATCTATAGGGAACCAAATAGGTTTTATATGAAGCCTATTTTGTTCCATACAACCAACAACACTTGCGTGGAATAAAAATGGAAATGAGGGAATTCTAATGCGATGAAAAGTGGATCTTGTACGATAACCACCGATGAACACTTACGTTCGTCTCAGTGGGCGCACCTGAGAACAGCATCTAATTAGTGCGGGTTCATTCATAGAAAGATGATAGTGTCTGTCTGGTGGACCAGTGCCAGACTACATCACAGCTTCTTACCAAATAGCACAACATTGACTTCAGATGTCTATTGCCAAGAATTGCAAAGAAGAATGTTATGCTTAATAAAAGATATTATAATAAAACAAGATCTAGAGATTTGATTCCGCGCAATAATAAACACTGCCCCTTGGTATAATTTTCCAATACAATTAATTATGCTGAACGGAAAAACGAGCTTAGCGAGAAGGTTTCAAACTGGATTGCGTCTGTGTCCTAATTCAGCGTTTCCCATAGCCGGGTCGCGACCCGGTACCGAGCTACAAAGTAGATAAAATAAATCTCCTTTGTGACCAGGCTTTAAAAAAAAAAACTGGGTCGCAACATTCCCGCCTTTTTTAAAAGGTTAATTAAATTCACTCGTATGCTTGTCCTGGAATCTTGCAATCAATATTTCACCCACTTCCACTGAAGCTATCGAGCTGAAATTTTGCACACATATTTGGTTCCGATGACAATGCACGAAAATAAAAATTAAGTTATTCAAAAATAATCCCTGTTATCGATTGACGCATAATGCCCTTTTTTTAAAATAATACCTGTTATCATCGATCGACGCATAACTAATGTCTTTTGTCACAACTTGTAAATGTGAAGCTGGGTTTGTAGCAGATCCTAGTTGTCTTCTTCAGTACACATAGTTTACTATTTACGAAATTAAAGGAATGGGATTTTAAAAATATATAATTATCCACGAACATGAAAATGACAATATAGCTGTAATTATCATCATCGGGGCAGTACCACCTCCCGCCACGGTACTTAATACCATTTCTGCCGTGTAATAATTGTTTTTAAAGCAATTATGGTCCGGTTGGAATGGTGTGGTTTCCGGTTACAATTGTTTAGAAGCGACCATCGTAGTCCTCAAGGGTAGCAACACGTCTGTGACTGGCTTAGAACGAGACTCCTAGAAGGCTAGAAGTACTAACTGGACTATTACTAACGCAAACTAACAGGACTATCACTCATAGTTGAAGTTACCGGCTTACTCACGTGTGATTTAAGTCGGCCTATTTCCGACTTAAATCACACGTGACGTGAGTAAGCCGGTAACTTCAACTATGAATATGGCCCACGAATCGTTCAGTAATAAAAAAGGACTATCACTAACATTCCCCAGTCCTCATACCTACTAACGAACTAACTAATGTTCAAATTAACTCTCTCAACTAAATGGGACTAACCATAGATTTAGAGTAATAAATCTATGGGACTAACCATCCCAGTCTAGTTTGAAGTCGGGCACAGTTGTTATGGGCGGCAGCGGATGGGTGGTGCTGCAAGCTCGTTTGCGATCTTGTATCTGTCGCAGGCATATCATATATATCAATGAGGCATATTGTATAATTCCGCCATTTACATACGGCGTCGGCAGTTTATAAACGCTCGCTGTTATGTAAAATGCCGAAGGCAAATTGAAAACTCGTTCAATCTGCGGGCTAACCTAATTTAATACGTGGTCTGTCACAAATGTCGACGGAACCCCGCTCCCTTCCTACTCCTATCCCCTTCCTACCGGGGTCCCTTTTTTTGCGTAAATAAACATAGACAAAACCCTAACCTAACCTAACAAATTTGGAGTTGATTGTATCGTTTTATCTTGGCAGGGGGCTTCGGCCCCCGAGCCCCCTGCTTAGTGACATACAGTACGAGTTTAAGATGGATGGACATGAAATGTTCAGGTTAGGCATAAAATTTAAATTTACAA
>DWTT01000505.1:0-15242 GCA_018250895.1 Carterocephalus mandan | reverse complement strand
TAACCCCTCCACCAATCCGCATTGGAGCAGCGTGGTGGAGTATGCTCTAGACCTCCCGCAGAAGTGTCTGTGGGAGAAACCCGTGCCCAGCAGTGGGACGTCTATGGGTCGCAGCGAACATACTTTTAGACCCTCGCTCGGACACGAACTCAAGTAAATTATTGGCTTTCCAGGTGACGCTGGTGGCAGTGTGTCGCGGTGCGTGCGGCGCGCTCACGTCACGCGCCCTCTCGGAGGCGGCGTGGCGGCTGGCGGCGTGCGGCGCGCGCGCCCGCCCTGCGCGCCTCGACGCGCTGCGGCACGACCTGCCCTGGCAGTACACCCCACACGCATACCCTGCGCTCCTCGTCTTCACCTCCGACAGGTAACACGCTGCTTTTACTGCCTCACCGCTACACGACCTGCCTGGCAATACACCCCACACCTACCCCGCGCTCCTCGTCTTCACCTCCGACGGGTAACACGCCGCATGTATTGTCTCGCCGCGTCACGACCTGCTCTGGCAGTACACGCCACATGCCTACCCAGCGGTCCTCTTTCTTACATTGGCCTACTTGTACTGGCCTTGCCACAACCTACTTATTACCCTTATCATGTAAGGCTTTGGCGCTAGATAGGTACTGATACGAACGAACGAACGGACAGACGGACGGTAGACGAGTAGATTATAGGAAACAAATTCAGGCAGACCATGAAATACAATCGTAATCCCCTGATAAAAGTAAATACGAAAAATATTCCTACTTTTTAGGACAATTCTTTTTTACGCTCAGACAACTGTTTATTATTTTATTGGTATTATTGGTATTGGTATATAAGTAAACTAGTGAATGCTCGCTTGCGTGAATAAGATATAAAGAAAGTGTCGTTTCCTGTCGAAGTTATTCTGTCCTTCTCAAGGAAATATCTGGACAAAACTCTACCCATTGAAGTTCAAATAGAACAGGTATTCGCTGCGAGCCATAGATGTCTCACTGCTGGGCACGGGTCTCCCCCACAGACGCTGCGGGAGGTCTAGAGCATACTCCACCACGCTGCTCCAATGCGAATTGGTGGAGCGGTTAGTGGCCAACCCAGTGTCGAATGTTCTCAAGCCACCCGAAGGTCTTCGACAAGGCGAATGAATCGATGCGAGCCATTGGGATATGGACGTTACGAAGGAAGGAAGAGGTATTAACGGGATAAAAATCCGTCCATCTAATCCAAGCTTAGTATACATACCTATATTATTATGTACATTACGTACTCTAATAACAACATCGTTTAAAAAACAAAAGAATTAAATAAAATTAAAACACTATAGTTGTAGTAGTAGCAGCTGGTGTAGTAA
This sequence comes from Carterocephalus mandan, assembly GCA_018250895.1. NCBI lineage: Eukaryota > Metazoa > Arthropoda > Insecta > Lepidoptera > Hesperiidae > Carterocephalus > Carterocephalus mandan. The sequence continues at coordinate 13,912 of DWTT01000505.1, read as the reverse complement.
CTAATTTTTTTTTTAAATTATTACATCAGTCATCGGTCCTTGATAAAGTGAGAGAAGTGGTCGAAAATCACGTTCACGTTCGGATTTAGAGCCGTTAGATTGAGTAAAGGTTTATATTTTTGTAGAACATTGTAATAACCTTAATATATATGTATAAGTATAAATAACATAGCAGTAAAACTGCGCACGTGGTTTAAGTATTTTTAAGAGCGCTTGCCCTTCCAACTTGCTTAGCAAATATCAATATTTAGGGCAAGCCGAGAAGTGAAGCCTAATTCTAAATAGTAGGATTTTTTTTAATCGGACTGGTATTTTCAAAGATTATGGCTTTTAAATAAACAAAAAAAAACTGTCCTTCTTTATAATACTAGTATAGATTTACTACCAGTAACATTTTAGCTTTTCCAGTTACCGACCCTTTATCATTAACGCTATCGATATTTATAAGCTATAGGTAATTTAAAGACTAATATTCTAATCATAATCATAGAGCAATCATAATCTGGATTAACTAACCACTTCACATCGAAATTTACAATTATAATTTAAAATGTGTAAAGTCCATCAACATGGCTTGAGTAAAATTATGAAAACATTCGTACAAACATGCTATACAAAATTCATTAAACTGCGCTCTTGTCGAAGGATTAAGTATTGGTTCCGATAGTCTTTTAAAACATTATTTAGATTAGATAAAATATACACACATATTTGGCAATAATAAATATTAATGTTTTATTATAGAGGCCTAACAAAACTTAGCACGTACATAACATGGAAATATTCATGTTGTCTGGCGTATTTCAAAATATAGGTAACATGTTATTTTTGTTAGAACCTGTCTTCTATCTGTCGTCGTAGATAATCAATAGATTCGAAACAAATTATTAGATTTACTAGTTTTTAAAACATGCTGTGGAATTGCTTGTGAGTACTGTGAACGTTCCCACTGTTGTTAACTGACCTATACGTGCTTATACGACTAATAACTCGGTCATAATGTAATCTATCAAGTCAATCAGTAGATTATCTGTATAATTTTTTATAATAATTAATAGCAGCATAAGTGCATTTCCCCTCTCCAGGGGAAATGCACTCGTCTTGTGCATTTTCCAGTGTCAATTAGAATATTTGTTAGCCGTCACACACAGACATTGACATTTTGCTGTCCTTCAGACGCATACGCATTTTACATTTATTACACTGTAATCTGTATATCTATCAAATACTGCGTTGTTAAAAATGATAAAACAATAAATACCAGATTGATATCTTAAAATTGTCTATGGGCCTTTCCCAGCTATATGGTTCGCGGAAACGAGACTTGGATAAAGTTTAAATGGACATGAAGTGCAGAAACTTAACTATTTCGATAAATACTTACATGGAAGAAGTTGATTTTACAGAATCACTGTCGAATGTCGACCACCTGGCGACCGCTGATCTATTGTAATGTATGTAGAAGAGTGTGTAAGCTAAAACCCATAATCGTCCCAGGGTCGAATAAGTAGGCATACTCCACCATGATCTGCTCCAATACGGATCGACGGCCAACCCAGGGTCAAATGTTCTCAAGCCACTTTAAAGTCTTCGAAAGTCTTGAAAGTCTTCGTCTTGACGATTGCTTTTAGTATTGAAAACAACCAGGACCGACGGCCTAATCTCAACGGACGGTAGCGCCCATGAAATGTTGCCACTGGCTGTCACCGACAGCGCCCGTAGTTGCTAAACTCCATCGATCACGTATGATCGGTGTGTCTTTGGGTTATAGACGCTACTAAATTTGATGTCGCTTTTCAGTCAGTCAGATGACGTACGATTGACGCGAGCCATAGGACTATGAGTTCATTGCATGTGTGCCAAGTTATAACGTTGGTGGTGTCTGTTGTGTCAGGAGCGGCGAGGCGGACAGCCGCGCGCTACCGGCGCACGTGCGCGTGTCAGCGAGCGCGCTCGTGGCGCTGGCGCTGCGCTCGCTGCCGCCGCCCGCGCGCTTCCGTGTGCGGCTGGCTCTGTGCGCGCGCCAGCGGGTAACGTCTCCTTTTTTATGAAACGAACTCACCGGATGTTTCGATCTGTGGTGGGAAATTAAAATTAAAAAAAAATGTTTTCAACTATTAAGTACATGCTGGTTGCATTTGAATATTGCTCCATGAAATTAAAACTTGGCTTAACTTCAAGGAAAGTTGAAAAATAATGTTACAACTAGTAGTGGAAAACAACAAAAAATATTTTTATTTCAATTTTCCGCCAAGGATCGAAGCGTCCATTTTAAACATTCCTAGATGCATGAAGACGGTAAAACGCTTTTTCCTTACATGACGTTAGCTAGCTCACCTACCCTGAAGAACATTTTGGAAAAATCTAGATCAAGACTTAATTCTTCTTTCTAATTACTAATATTTTAGTAGTAATTTACTTGTATTTTCGTTCTAGGCGTACGCCGAGAAGAAAGCCTGCCTCAAGGACATCAGAGAACATGTTACGACTCTGATTGGCAGAAATTTAAAATACTGGCGACAGACAGACAACAAGCACCTTAGGAGTTTCTTACTAAGAAGGCTTCAGCATTTACGGCAAGTCTCTCTACACTTCAGCCTTCTCAGTGTGACTGATCTTAAGGAAGGTAGTGAAAGAGAAAATATATTATTAGAGTGTTTAGACAAGTTATCTAGGAGTTGGGACATTGATATGTCGATACTCACTAAGAATGACACGTTCGCAATAGAACCGAGATGATATTAGCTAGTATGTTTTGTAAATAGTGTACATTGCGTATTATTATTTTGTTTAATATGTCTAAACTTGTTGTTTATATTTAGAAGATAGCCGGATAATAAATTGTTAAATAAAATTGCATTCCTATTATTTTGTTATTTATTCCTTACTTAAAATCTACTTCTTGTACCGAGACGACTATAATGACGTTAAATACTTACACATATGCGACAGTAACACGAGCTGCGTTTTAATTTCCGCTCGGGACAGATAAATATCGTACCCAGGTTTCAAGTGCAGGCCACACCGCGAGATGGTGGGCGGGCGAGCTGGGTTACGGGCGACTAATGTCAAAAACGCATAATAACTAGCTAAGGGTCGGGTATCATTTCAATTTTTTTTATTTGAATTTATTTATCATAGCCATAAATCGATTAAATATTAATCGATAGTTAATTATACCATTAAAAATAGAACAATTTTTTTCAGTATTTTTTACGGGATAAAAAGTATTATTCTATATCATTCTCCTAGCCACATATACTACATCTATGCCATATTCACTTCGATCCTTCATTCCACTGAGGAGTAGCATGACAAACCAACAATCCAACTAAGAATCGAAAAATAATCGAATGATTATTACTGGTTGTTGTCCATTTCCACGGTTCCGTGCAATTTTCCGGGATAAAAAGTAGCCTATGTCATTACATAGGCACTATCCTACATCTGTGAAAAAATCACGTCGATCAATCATTCCGTTGAAGCGGAGAAGAACTAACCAACAAATACACTTTCCCATTTATATATTAGTAATGATTATTTTATAATGTGGTTCAATTAAATAAAATATGTGGGTAAATAAAACCCTCAACAGTTTAGCTCGCTAAGCTAAGCTAAGCTTCGTTTAGTTGATGTAGTTTTCACTCCTCACTTCGACCGCTCGCCCGCTCGCTTTGTGGTCTGCGCTTTACACGGATTCCTAGAGGGACTTAGTGGAATTACACAGGTGCGTTTATTTATTTAGTCCATAGATAAGTCAATTCTGTGATCCTTACTTATAGCAATAATTGCAATCTAAAAACTTATGATCATAATAAATATAACACTCAAGAGTGTATCGAATATATTTAGCATCATTAAAACATTTAATTAAATAAGCATTTTATTAATTTACTAAGCAACTTAAAACTCTACATCTTTGCCGAAGAAAGACAAGGTGTTTTGTTTGGTACTGCTTCTCCATCCACGAACTATGCCTAAAATTGTCGTTATCCCTTTATTCACGTATGTTTCTGAAAATTTTAGAAGGATTTTAACTAGTAAATAAAATTATAGAAGTTATTCACCTAAAAAGATTTCAGTGCTATCTAAAAAATGCGGTTAGGTCTGCCGTTAAAACAAGAATTGATATTTTTGTAATATATAGGTACCTATCACACAATACATAGGTATAGTAAACCCACGTTAGTTTTTAAGTAATTTAATAATATTATAATTGTGACAGTTTGTATGTTTGTTATTCAATCACGCTAGGTAGATTAGAACAGGATATTTTTATTCCGGAAATATGTTCTCTTCGGATGCTTCCCACGTTTATTAAAAATTTGTTTGGCACAGCGATAACAGATGGAGATAACACTCATTCTGAAACGCAGTGGCGTCCTCCTTTATCTGTTCTGTGGTGGCGACTATATGCTGTATTTTCCTTAAAAGCACCAGGTTTACCTACTACTAGCTACTAATTTGATCATAAATCGTCCCTTAAATGTTAGAATAGGTGTCGATTAAATATTTATTGAAAACCGACTAACACGCGGGCGGAGCCACGGGAGAAGCTAGTGGCGCTATAAATCATACAAACCTAAGATCTTATAGTCCGTATAGTTGGGGAACAATTGGTGATAAGGTTTGACGAGGAAGACCAGGTCCGTACCGACCACCCCGGACATGTAGTCTATCAGGGAGCCCGCCACTTTCTTGTCGCTGCTTGCCTGGTGTACCTGTAGGACAGATTTCTTGTAACACAAAACGTACAACGTACGTACGTAAAACGTACTAATAGACAATTCTACTAATATGTACATATTAGTAGAATAGTGACGCTATACATACAGCGTCTCATATATACTGCGACCAATTATCTACCATCAGTTCGCCTGACTGCTCACTGTACTGTGGCTTAAATCGATAAAAATGTACTCGAATTTAGTGCTGTGATGACTGTAAGAGTCTATTAAGCTATTATTACTTCTCCGTATCCATCTATCTATCCATCAGCCACACAGAGACAATAATGGCATTTTCTATTTGGCGCAACTCTACTTGGTATGTTTTTAATCCAACTATTTCCTGTCATTATCTTTAGTTTATCGGACCTTTTTGAAGAAGGTACATTTAAGTGGATTATTTAGACCGAAACATACAAACAAGCATAAAAAATAAGGTTTTCAAAATAAGCATTTGGCGCATTGAGCAATGAGTTTTCGTATGTAAATAAAACGTACTTCATAGAGGCGACCATCAGGTAAGCGCGCCTGTCGCGCGGCGTACTCTCCTATTGCTTGTAGAGTTCGGTAGTTACTAGGTTGCCGCGAACTGTAGCGCCAGGGGTACAGGATACATTCCTGTTACAAAATATAACGTCTTCAATATTTTGTACAGGTATAAGTAATATTATATCTTATTTTTATGCGCCACTCCACACCGGTGCGTAATATTTTTAATTAATAGTTATAACAGATTTAAGTTTGAATAAAATTTGAATGCAAATGTAATACCCACTTTCTTTGGCACAAAACTGGCGTCTAAATAAATGGCCAAATTAACATTCTCGCCAAGTTTATGAACATAGGCACGAATCGCCTGTGCTTCGTATGTAGAAAACGGCTTATTGCCTGGATAGTATTGTGAACACCGATCCGGAGTTTTATGTGTGTCATCTGTAATAAATACATTTGAATTTATAACAATAAATCTATATGGACGATAATATTTTATCAGTGGCTTTATCAATTTATTACTTTATCATTATAAATTTAATCAGTGAAGTGTGTCTCCTGTAAATTTTCTATTTTAATAAAAAAATAATTGTAAAGTAAGATTTTACTATCACATTATTTTTATAAAATAATACTAGTATAGTATTATTTTATAAAAATAGTAGGTATCCGTCTATCTAAAGATAGGTATGTTTTGAGAGAACTTGAGGTTGCCTTGCTCTTTCTTGTTGAAGAAGGAGTTCATCATGGAGAGGTTCTCTTTCAAACAGTCAGCATGTGGGCTCGGTTATTCTGGCGTCGAAACCCAAAGTGACCTTCTGCTCGTTATCATTTTGCACGCCTAGCCCCCATCACAACTGAGAAATGAGTCTTTGAGGTATGTATGGCCCTACTGACGTCCTCATCCCTCTTCTTCGGGGCGTGTGGATGTCGACGGGTATACCTTCACGTACGACCATCAATGTTTAGATATTCTAAGTGTAAGGTACGCTACCCTTTCCGACACACTGCCGATATACACTACTTTATTGACGAGGGACTTGTGGACGAGAAACCCGATACCACCTTAGGTCTGTTGTTCGCCCTCCTGGTGGATGAACAAGTTACCAGATTCGAAGATGTGTCCGTGTCCTCCCCATGTCTTCGAACTTCTGATAACTCTAGTATACTCCAGTGTAGCTTATTCAACTCCTCTTCCTGCTTATATATCTTTTCATCGGCCCTCAGTGTCCGGGCATTGTAGGTTGCCTACTGGTTGTACTTTCATATTTGAGGGGATTTATGGCAGCGCATGTTGCGTTACGAGTAATTATAAGTACGGTTCTAAGAGACGCTGCTGCCCATCTATTGAACTGTGTTGTCGCTCTGAACACCCGGGGGGGACGTGTAGTAACCCCACATGGGTTTATTTCCATGCGTGTGTGTAGTGTAGTGTGTGTGAAACGGAAGACGAGGTGTATAATTTTTTTTTAATTAGGTAATTTGTTCAGGTATTTCCAATCAATATTACGTATATAAAATTACGCTTTCTGCACGCCTTCTCCTTATAAACTTTAACTTTGTCAAATATCATACATCTCTGTCCACGTTAATTTCGTAAAAATGGCCACAAAGTTTTTGCTTCAAGAATTAATAAAATGATTTTTAAAGAAATACTCACCCTGCCAGTGGTAAGCAAAATTGCGGTTTATGTTTGTACCCAAACAAATGTCCTTATCAGACTCTTTGTCTACGTTTTTGTACCACTCTTTTGGCCGATGAAGAACCCTTGCCGTTATGTTATGTGACCACTCCACCGTACTCAAAGGTTGTAGAAAACGTAAACTCTGACTAAAGTTTAATCCGTCAGGATTAGCCAGAGGAATTAGATACCTGTTAATACGTTAAAATATAATACCCAGAGATAAACGATGTTTACTTAATTACAGTTTAATTACTGGATTAATTCTCCTATCTGATAACAAAAATAATAATTATACTAAACTGTACTTGTATTATTATTCGGTGCTGTTCGATCTACTATAATCTACTTTTAATAGATAATTTTTACAAGATACATGTTGGAATTACAGTAGGCAGGAACATGTTCGCGCACTTTATTCATCATCATCATCACAACCCTTTCTTTGTTCCACTGTTGGGCACGGGTTTCCTCTCAGAAGGCCTTCTGAGTCCACCACGCTGGCCAAGTGCGGATTGGCGGACTTCACATGCCTTTGAGAACATTATGATGAACTCTCACGCATGCAGGTTTCCTCACAATGTGTCCTTCACCGTTATAGCAAGTGAAATTTAATTTCTTAAATCGAACATAACTTAGAATAGTCAGTGAGTGATCAATAATTGATGCGTGCCGCTTGGGGTTGAACCCGGACCACTCGAGTGAGAGGCGAGTTCGATAGCCACTGGGCTGTCACCGCTATTATATATATGACCTTAAAATGTTACTATTATGACACATCCTACCTTTTAAATCTTGTACAGCCAATCTAGTCTACGTAGCTCTCCATAATTAGGACTCACCAATCATAATCATTGAAGAAAGGTGTTTGATAATTTGTATCATACAAAAGCTTCTCAGCCAATTCCAGGATTACATTTGGCGCACCCCATGTCATTGCATTGAGAGCTATAATTATACACATTTACGAATTTAGGGAAATTAGAAGGTATGTTGAAATGATCATTAGTTGGGCATTACATCGGCAATATTAGAAATTAGGTCTAGGAGTAAACCCTGAATTCTAAGGACCAAAAAAGTTACGCCAAAATTTCAGTTAACGAATCGTATAGTCAGTAGAGTTACCAGAGTTTATTGTTCATAACCCGGTGGTCTAGGTACTACAGCATTTGCAGAGTCGTAGTATCTAGGTTCCCGAGTATTGAAAATAGAGTCGAGAGAAGTAGTCTTGACCAGACCAGCTGTGCTAATATTATAAAGCTACAGAGTTTGTTTGTTTGGTTGAACGCACTACTCAGGACCTACTGGTTCGAATATTTATATATATTTATATTGTGTTGGATAGTCCACTTATCGAGGAAGGCTTAGCAGCTCCACCAGTTTGCTTATAAACTAACCTCCAATAACTAGAACACCAGGCTTCTTGCTCTTAGGGTCGCTATGAAGTTCAAGTGCAATTATGCTATTGTTTCTGACAGTACGCGGAGTAAGGTGAATGACACTCAAGATCTCCAAGTATTCCTTGTTAAAGCGATCAACAACCGAAATCAGCAAATTCTGATCAACATATTGCATATACTGGAGATTTGCGCCCACACGTTTCACTCGCTTTATAAGAGCTCCCGACCTGAGTAAAGAACCATATCGCATTTTTATTACACTATTTAGACATAATTCAACGATAAAATTCTATAAATTATTAGATAAAGAAATGGGCATACTTAACGTAATTTCGCGGTGGAAATAATATTGTGAATAAAGCTCCGAACAAATATAAAACAGCAATCATGTAAACTTTAATTTGTAACAGCATTTTTGAATTGCGGAATTTAACGCGAAATACTCGTAAATATTCTAATATAGGTATATTAAGACTATTTATTTATAACCTGCGAAACGGAGTTGTAAAACTTTATATAAATGTGACAGATAATGATGATATTTATTGACCTCCACAAAGACAGTCAGCCGCAAAGAAGAAGAATATCTGCACTATATAATAATATAGGGAAGATTTATATGAGACTAACCAAACTTTTATTTTGATGCTTAAAAATTTAATTAATAAAACCATTTCTGGCAATAACTGGCATTTGTAGGTAGTAAATGAATGTATACTGGCTACATAATTATATTCTTAATGTAGTATGTTAATTAATTTCTGTCATAATAACAGCTTGAGGCTGTCAATAAATAATGATTTCCTGCTTTTTCCTAACATGAATTTTTGTATATTTTTTCTAATATTGAGTATTGTACACGTAACTTTGGGTTCGGAATATAATGGCACTGGTGATGACACTTGTAGCTTATGCACAATTTCATGTAAGTAAACTTATTTGCTTAAGTTTAAGTACCCTGATGGTATACAGTTATACAGTATCTAAGTTTAATATATTTGTACACAGTGAAGTTTACTTTACTTCTTAAACCTCAGCTATAAACTTAGTCAAACCGGGCATGCAATGACAATGTAAGAAAGAAGAAATGGCGCGTGAGTGTGATATTGTGTGAGAAATGCTGTAATCATACAGCACATGCTGTTCAAATTTGATCGCAAATTAGTTTGGATTTCGAGAAGAGATTATATACCTCGCTTGTAATAGGCCCGATCATTTGATTGATACACACACGCAGTCCAATTAATAAATCTATGCGCAGTCCCTATTCCCTTAACCGATTTCATAAAGATGTTAAAAATATTTGTTCTTACCCTCGATTTACGTCAGAAATTCTTAGGCAGTTTTACTAGGTTTTACTTATAGCAATAAATTTTCACAGGGTTTCGTCGTAAACGAGCCCAAACAGAATACACACGGTGGCGGACAAATCAAGATACTACACAAGAATTTATCGTTAAAGTATTCGATGATGACATTACAACGGCTCGTACACAAAAAGTGGTGGCGGTCAACATTCAACCTTTGGTGAAGAATGAGAAGAAGATTGTAATTGGCGGAGCTTTAGTGCCACCACTAACCACTGTCACTACGTTGTCGGATCCAATTGACTACACACGATTTATGCCTCCTACAACAATACCAGAGGGACATAAGAAATCGAATGAGAAGATTATGATCGATGAAATACCAGTTATCACGCCAAGAGGTGAGTTTTGTCTAAATTACTTGAATTGATTATCTTGTTTTTATATTTAATACAATTTATCCACAGTTAAATTTTTTATATCCAAAAGGTGTTATTAAGAGTGAACATAGATTCGATCCCAAAAAACATGCAGCGGTAAAACATGCGGATCGTGATGAAAGTCCTCCTTCCGGCCCGCAATTTTTGGGACGGTCGGCTAACTCACACGCGCGACAGTACGCGCCTGTGGCCCCAGTATCATTCAACCGTGGGATTACTATAGCACCAGTTACTCCAAGATCCGTAGAACGATTCGTAAGTAATTTAAAATAACCTCAGATATTGCAAAAACCCTTCACTGTTATAGTACCTACTTAAATTAGTAGAACTAGTTGCACAGAGGCATATTAAAGTTATCATTAGGTATACTTTGCTAGTAGTACATAGTAGGTACCGAAATACTAAGCAGTATTAACTTGTTTTAGATGTATAAAACTCCAAACCGTCCAACGCGTACTTTTCCTTACGCAGACGTAATTAAACCATCAAGAACCAAACCTAAGGCTCTCTTTCGCAATACCTTTCACTTCGATAGCACTTTTATTACTGATGCCCAATTATATAGTATTCGCACCAGCTCATCAGAAATAAATGATTATAAAAAATCTTTTACACCAAACTTTAGACGAGACGAAAGTTTTGATAGTTTTACAGAAGACAACTTTATTGGCTTAAGCAAAAACAATGAAAACTTTAGCAAACTTGACGAACGAGAGTATGATTCGTCATCTAAGAAAGATAAAATTGACAATGATGAGTACAAAAATATAAAAGCAAAAAATGCCTTAGAAATTGATAAGGACAATGATCAATACGAAATGTCGTTGAATGATTTGGAGCACTCAAAAATAACCAACGAAACATTGGAAGATGCAGAAGATTATGACAACTCTACGGAATTAGATCCAAGAGCTTATGTCAACGAGCAAAATAATTTTGAAAATGCTACTGTAAAACAAGTTCCTTCACGCACAACTACGAACCGAATTTCTACTAAAGAAAAACCAAAAACATTATATAGGAAACGTAAACAAATATGCACCATGGTTAAGCTTAGACAGCTTAATTTTAATTCACCACGAACACTGCCAGAGGTAAGTATGTTCGACTACCTACCTACAGTTGCAGAAAATGAGCAGGTAATTCATTCATTCAAGATCGTTACAGGAACGTCGTCTATCCGTTTACCTTCCAACGTTTAAAGACGTCCTTGAACATTTCTGAAAATTTATTTGCTAACAATAAAGCAATTATCGTATTATTACCTTGCCTATTGTATATCATCTAATAGAATACTTACAGGATTTACCTATTCCCTCTTTATTATTATTATTGTAACAAACAGGCTTCAAAGAGAGGAGGTGATTTATATTAATGGTCAACAAAATGGTTAAACCGTTTTCTTGTATCTATGAATGAACCTTTAAAGTAGTTAACTGCAATAGTACTTGATTGCAAATGTACCTACTACTTAGATACTTTGTCATTGAAATATTTATATGCTATAGTACTTTTATATTTTAGATAGTAACTCAATTAAAACAATGGGCCGAAACCAGTCCTGTCGCAAAATGGGTTGACATCACCAATGGAAACTATACTGCAATGGAAAATCCTATTTACATGATGATAGTAGATGATCCCAGCAGCGGACAAATAATTTCAGCAAAGAAAACTGTCATGGTCGTTGCAGGTGGGTTTATCATCATCATCATCACAACCCTTTCTTTGTCCCACTGTTAGGCACGGGCCTCCTTTCAGAATGGGAGGGATTAGACCTTAGTCCACCACGCTGGCCAAGTGCGGATTAGCGGATTCATATGCCTTCGAGAAAATTATGAAGATCTTTCTGTTATGCAGGTTTCATCACTATGTGACCTTCACCGTTATAGCAAGTGGCATTTAATTTCTTAAATCGCACATAATTTTGAATAGTCATTGGTGTGTGCCGCTGGGGTTTGAACCCGGACCGCTCGAGTGAGGGGCGAGTTCGATAGCCACTGGGCTGTCGCCGGTGGGTTTATGCTCTTCGACAATAATAGTACCTACCTATTATCTGTGCCTACATTTGTCTATTTTACTCCTTATATATCTACTATTTGGGTATAGGTAGGTGCTTAGAAACATGTTGTTCATTCATACCAATGAACACGTGAAGCACGTGCTTTACACTTGACACATTAATATTACAATTTATGGTGAATTAACTTTTATTATGCAACTGATATGTTATAGATTAAAAGATAGTCTTAAAATTATGTCATTACACCTGTCCGGTCAACGAAGGTAAATCAAAGTTTATTAACCTTTTTAAAACCTGATTTATCTGCCACACTTTTGCTCTCAGGCGTGCAGTATAGCCGCTAGCAATCAAAAAATTCTGGTCAATTTGTTTATCGACCACCATTGGATAACAGTAGCAACACAGACCGACAGTGTAGTGTAGCGTATAGTCCTTAGTAACTTAGAATGTATTCTGTAATACTGGGTGAAATGTGTGAAATTGAATTGAATTAAGGAACACAACACAACAAAAGGGGTACATACAACTAAAAGGGTACATTTACAAGGGTAGATAATATGGTTTAAATTAAAGTAAGGTAATTACTTGTTTTCACAGAACTCTTTTGACGTGATAACGTTTATTAAATCGATGAACGCCAACACATCCGAAAAAGTTTGACGTCATGAGTTGTTACCATGACGTCACACTTTTTTTATTTTTTTATTATGACGTTATCACGTAAAGCTATCGTCCGTAAACCGACTTTACAGACAACCATTTTTCATTAGAACATTTCAGCCTTAAAATAAATAAAACAAAGAAGGATAGAATGAAGAGGAAAGAGAATATAATTATTTAATACAATAGTACGATTAAAGATTCGTTATTAAACGCTATTAATTATAGGCATACAGGGGCGAGACCATCACGCGGTGGCAGCAGCCATGTACGTCCTCTACCAGCTGATAGAGCGCAGCGAAGCGCACGCGGATTTGCTCACTAAATACCGTTTTTGGATTATTCCTATTTTCAACCCAGATGGCTATGATTATTCTATGACCTTTCCTCATGTAAGTATACATTTTTAAAATATAAAGTAGTTTTTGTCATATATTAAGTAGGTTATAAAATAAATATGATTTACCATAATTTATTTTTTCATACATACATACATGTATAATTTATTTGTGCATTTGAACATGGCAAGAGGAGAGAATGGACTAAAAATTTGCGACAGAAATGGGACTCTTGCAAAGGACGTCAGGCATGTGAATCTTGTGAGTTGTACGGGCTCCGGTGCACCATCCAGCCATGCTACGGTGTTAATCTTGACAGGAACTTTGAGTATCAGTGGATACCTCGTAAGTCAAAACAAGTTTTTTTTTTTAAATGTGACTTAGGAAAGTTAAACTTGTGTTAAAACAAAGATAACAGCTCACCTAATCAGATTTTATTTATTGACTTTATTTATTTAATATATGTTAATACTATTTACCTACTCAAACGGAATAAAGTTAAAAATATATACTTAGAATTTGAATACACGTGTTTCGTACCCAAACGGAGCCTCGTCAGGTCAAGTTGACTCTACGACGTTTAGTGGCTAACCGTCGTTGTCGGAGTCATACACCATCATACGCCTTGCTCGCGGTTTGTTGCAAAGTAGATTAAAACTTAACTTATAACAATGAATTTCCACAAATTAACGCATGATACATATTGCTGTAGCGTCCATAGCCCAATGGCTCGCATCGAATCAATGTGATTGAAAGAGTTAAGCAACGACGGGCGCGCTCGGTTTGTGGATGGGTGACCGCTAGTGGCAAAATTTCATGGACGCTACCGTGCTTCGGAGGGCAC
>DWTT01000504.1:0-15245 GCA_018250895.1 Carterocephalus mandan | reverse complement strand
TTCCAATTTTGTGAGTAGCTAGTGGATGTACCAGCTTTACAGAGCTGGAGCTGAAGGGAAAAGTCAAGCAATTACAATATCAAAATCGCAATAGGGCATTCATTGGCTGCGATATTACGTAACGAGGATAATCGAGTATATTACTAACCTTTTGTGATTGCATGTGGAAATCCAAGCACTTAAAAATAAAGCTACAGATATAAGGAGAACAAACATTTAAGATCTCAGTTAAATATTTTAGACAAACATGTTAGTTTTACTCTATTAGTCTTTGACTTTATTTACTCAATTTTAGCTTATAGAAGTTATTTTAGTTCAGAACCCAGTATTTGGAACGAGGCCGTAATAAGACCTAAGTTTTATGAACTTAGACAACACCCTCTGTGCATAAATTTCTTAATTTGCATAACGTTGGGTTTCCTTTGCGTTTGACCTAAAGCTGTCGTTCTGTCTAGACATTGGAAGTCCCCTTTTTATACGCACCGGTAGCCTAAATAAAAAATATAAGTTTATTGAGTAAAGACAAAACAGTTCCATAGTTAATTAATGTATCTATAACATGTAACATCAAAACGTCAGCCTGATATACTGAATAGGATTGTCGACGTCGACGGAAGAAAGAAATTCAAGTTTATATGATTTATCTCGTGGTACCTAAATCCTTGGGCAAGAATTAAACATTTTAAAACCTTCTCAGAAAAAAAACAGCTCTCAAACAAACGCGAAACATTTAAATTAGGACAGGCCTCCCGAGGATATAGGCCTGCGTGTAAAAATATAAATAAAGTCGGCGTAAAGTAAAATCTACTCCCTTAAAATCCGTTTAAAACCTACTTCATTTCTTAGATCAAAGAGCTTGTATTGTGTCGGTAACGGGACAGGGTTTAACTTCTCTGGGGCAAATTTTGCTATTAAATACAAAAACACTACATGCGGACTCTTAATCGTAAAACGTAGTTTGCTCCAGTTATCGATTTAGAATGCCGATGTAGGTAGAACGACGATGTTTCTAACATCGCTGCCTTGATGAATCAACCATATGCACTGGCAACCCTTGACGGTGCTTAAAGCATTTTCTCCCTCTATCCTAGAATGAGGCACCTTGTTTTGCATTCCGTAATGATGATAATACATCTTGAGGATACTTACACAGAAGGGGTGATGACATCGTGATGGTGATAAGACAATTTCCTATAGAAGAAACTATGAAAACAAGTATTTACTATCAGCAAAATTTCACTGGTCTCTAATAGGTAAGCATTGCCAAAACAGCTCCCTAGGAATCAATAACTTCTCACTGCCTGGGACATTTCGCGGGAAAATGAAAGCGGGATCAGGAGGTTACCACGAAGCCGTTGCGATTCTAATAACGAACGAAGTAATGATTCTTCTGACATCCAAATCATTGACCACATCTAGTAAAGTGTCTTTTTTTGTCAGCGTATCTTTCTAAAATTAACATTCCTATTTTACATACTCCGCTGGCGCAGTGACCCAGTGAGCCTTGGCGGCCTGCGACTTATAAGATAATCTCTGATCTGCATAACCTCTTGCAGGTGCTGACTAAGATCTAAGATCAGTTTGAGCCTGTATTCTTGACGATAATTTGCAGACGAGCTCTTACTAGCACCGAAGTATACTCACTTTAATATTTGTATCGTCCGCTAGATTTTTATACCCCGTTTTTTTATTTCTTCGCCCGAATTTCATATTACAGGGCTTAGCGCAGACTCTTCGCCGGGAGACCAAGTAACCCGAATTGTAACCCAATTGTTGAGAAGGCGCCAACTGGGAAGTGCGACCTGGCTCTGCTCTATATCGTTAATACACGGTTGTGAGTGAATCAGTTTTCACGGGTTCTTTCTTGGTATCTAAGTCGTGTTTTGTTTGTCTGTGCTAATGGATCATATGGCTCTGAAGGTCCGCGTCACATATAATGGGAGTGTTCTGTTGACGGGTCGCGGCAGTGTTCGATAGCTACGTTTCATAAGCGAACTGGAACTAACCCACAACAAATTTTACTTACACTTCGAGTTAAGTCGCGACTCTTTTTCGCCATTTTGTTACATTTTTTTGTCGGTTTAAATATTACGCGGAAGAAATTATGGTAAATACATTAATTATAGTATCTACGTCATCTATGTGTGTAATTGTGTATGAGTTGACTGTTGTAACATTCATAACACAATGACTCGCGTAGACTCAATGTGATCTATGGTTTAAACAATCGTTAAGCCTTGTCGAAGAGCTTCGTGTAGCTTGTGTCTGTGGGAGAGACCCGTGCCCAACAGTGGGACGTCTATGGGTTGTAGCAATACAATACGGTTCGATTCCGAGCTATCCGCGACCATACTTCAGCGTCTTTACTGCTCCGCTAATGATTGAAGGTGTAACGCTAAAGGTGCTCGCACAAGTCATACAAAATATGGTCGTGTACATTGAGGTGAACGTTCATCCCGTGATAAATGACACATCCCTAAATTCTAAGGAAATGAGAGTATACACTGGTGACGTTAAAATATGGACCTATCTGAATTATGCCCTACGTACGGGGGATAATTTAAAATGGGGTACCTATATCTAGCACATAAAAGGTGTCTCCGTTTTTGTTACTTTCCTTTGTTACGCATTTTAAGTGATTTTTCTGGGCTTTTCCCTGTGTCTGTAAAGTCGGGATATATATATCAAATCTTTATTTTATTTAGCTTGTGATTTCGCCGATTCCTAGGCAGTTTCACTTAATGTAATGCTGTCAGTAGCCTAAGCTGAGGTCCGGTCCTGACACGAGATGAGACGCCGTTGTTTTCCTGAATAAATAGAATCCTTTAACCATCAAATCCAATACAACAGAATAATTGGTTTAGTAGCATACAACGTAGTCGTTGTGTGGATGGGTGACCGCTAGTGGCAAAATTTCATGTCCATGCTTCGAGGGCACGGTAAGGCGTCGGTCCCGTTTGTTTCCAATGGTAAAAACAATCGTTAAGTCCTTTCAACGACCTTCGGATGGCTTGAGAACATTCGACACTGGGTTGACCACTAACCCCTCCACCAATCCGCATTGGAACAGCGTGGTGGAGTATGCTCTAGACCTCCCGCAGCTATCTGCAGGTGGTCTAGAGTGGCAGTGGAATGTCTATGGGTTAACAACAGTCTCCACTTTTCTAGAGGCTTAGAAAGCCTTAGGCCCCTCATGAGTAGCAACGCATCTTATACCGAATTTGAACGAGACGCCTGTGAGTTTTGTTCAGGGTCAGTCGCAGTTGACATAGGCGGCTAATGGGCGGAACTAAAGTGATAATAGGTGCTTGTTTGATATATTATATCCATAAAAATAATGGATTGTCAGAAATCGATCGGAATTAAAACTGAGGTACCTAATTACTTTACGAACGTCTTGTCTAAGGGCACGTAACAAAGGTAGGCCGGGCAAGCTTCACCCACAAAGTTAACAGGATAAATCACTGAAACTTAGCCGAAATGATAGATGACTTTGAGGAAAAACACTTTGACATGCCCTTCGATTCGAACGAAGCTTGTGTTGCTCTCGGCTAGACTTGTAACGTCAGGGAATAAATTTTCAAATATTTATGTTTATTATTTCTATACTAATATTATAAAGAGGAAAGATTTGTTTGTAATGTTTTCACACAAAACTACCTGGACTGATTTCAAAAATTCTTTCACCATTAGAAAGCTGCATCTTCACTGAGTGACATAGGCTATATAATATTACTAGGTGGAAACGAAACTATTGAACTATTGGAGACCCGTGTCCAACAGCGGGATGTCTATGGCTTGCCATCCATGCCTCACAGTCACTAAGAAGTGTTTTAAAATTTTCATGTACGAGTAGTTCGTGGAATCGGTAATTATTGTTCCAGATAGAAATGGTCCGGGAAGGGCCCGCCCTTCGGGGAGGCAGACGATCCGGGGTTGAGAGCCTGTGTCCATTCAGGGCTGAACACGTGTAGGCTGGCAGTTTGAAGGCCGTCTGCTGAAAAATACTCGTGTACTGAGGAAAATGGTAAACATTTAGCAAAATTTAAGTCGAGCACAAAATTAAGTGTCGAATTTTATTATTACGTTGTTTTTCATTCGGCGGAGCTCTTGAAGATTGGACCTAGGTGGCCCTTTATATTCAAGTCACAGTGTATTTGGCGAGTCATATTTCACGATTGGTTTGATTTTTTTGTTTTAATTCTTGCTACTAAAATGGAATGAATGATGATAGTGAAATTCTGTCTCTTAAACAAAACGGGACGGACCATATCCTAGCAGTTTCTAAAGTTACCTGCGTCCGTTGCATTTTATGACACGACCCCACTGTAGGCTGAGGGCTGTGACACATACGCGACCCGAGTATTTTTCTGCGAAATAAATATCTACCCCGGCTGGGATTCGAAGCCGGGACCCGCGGTTCGGCGGTCAGGGACGCGCCACAGAGTCCTCATTATATGACACCTGCTGTGACGAGCAGGAAAAACATCACAAATAAAGCTTCTAAGAGCTTCCAAAGAGTTACTAATGTTTCCGAAGGCATATGAGGTCTTTTTTACCCGACACCGCCAGAAGGAGGGGGGGTTTTCTAGTGTATGCATGTATGTTTGTATGTATTTATGTTCGTATGTATGTATATACCTATATTCACACTCTGTAGCTTAAACGGCATGATGAATTTTGGATTTAAAGGTGGGTTAGATTCGTCTCAATTGTGAGAGTGACAGTGGGTAATTGTAAAGGACTACTTTACTACCACAGCCGAATAACCAGGTATTGTTTACTGTACTACCCTGTATTATTTGTCTTTCTACAGTTGTTACAATCATGTTTTATTTATTAATTTGTAGTGTTTGTAAGAAAACACACAGTGTATTTTCCAGGAATTCCCCACAGTGGATCGAAGGGTAATTCCTGGTAATTTTCGAAATGGTGTTCTTGAAATAATTAACAATTTATAAACTCGTATTAACTCTCTTGCCAGACGCATCCAGAGAAATTCGATGAAAAGAAAATGATTTTCTGCGAAATTCACACATATTCTTACCAGGCTAACCCAATTACTAACTTCGGCCACCCACATTGAAGCGGCAAAAAATTGGCGAGACGATTGGTTACTCTAAATACACGACGCGTAATTGAACTGGACCCTTAAAGGGTTAGAGGTGTGAAACCGTCTAGACGACCCTACAGAACTGATTTGACAAGGGTTTTGTCCGCGTCCTTGAACTCTGAGACGACTTAAACAAATGTGGAGAGCAGCCATGCCACTTTTTGCGTTCCCCAAACATACCTCTGTCTCAACACGCGTTACATATTCACGGTCTGGCGGTTGATTATTCAAACAAAGCATAGTCAATTACTCTGCATTAGGCATAAACACGCCTGGAGAAATTGAACGTGTTTCCACAGCCTGACTAATTCCTTCGCTGCGAACCTTGCGGTCGCCTACGAGTTAGGTACATTACAAGTATGTTGCGCTAGACGAACTAGCCTAGAACAGTACGAAAAGAAGTTCAGCCAGTTCCTAAACAAAAGGAAACTGAAATAAACAAGGTCGGGAATCAACGCCGTCGTCGCCGCCATAAAGACCGACGGCCGTCCTTGAAAAAAGGGGGTTCTTACAAATTGGGTTATTACGGTGCGTGGGGGCGGGGGGGTCGGGATGTGCGAGAGGGACGCGGGAGGTTTAGGCTTAGATTCAATTGAAGGTAGAAAGGGAGGGCGATGCGTGGGCGTACCTCCGCTGCGCCACCCCGGCACGCCTATCCAGGAAGGATCCGATCCCGTTCCAGACTCGGGTTCCGGCGCCGATCATTATAATTACTCTCCAAGGTGAGCCAGCAGTCTCATCCAGGGAACCTACTCCGCACTCCGCTGGGACCCAGATATCCTCGACACGTAATTGAGGGCACCAAACGTGAAGCACTTCAACTGTCTATCCAAACGTTGCCAATTAGATCATAATTGGGAACATAATTATAATCTCCTATGAATACTCGGGTTTATTAAGATTTAAATTGGATCTCGATCGCCAATAAACAAAACCCCGACCGAATTTTCTTTTAGTTCTGTAATTACTTTGATGGCGCAAGTTGAAAATTTCTACCAATAATAATGTTTTACGGAAGCATAAAATTTGATCTAGGTAAGCGTAGGAATACCTAAAGTTTATGTTATCAATCAAGATTATTCAAGTAATTACTCGTGGGTATTAGTACTCATCAATTTATAGATATATAGAATTTCCGCTTACCAACAAAGTAGGAAACTAGCACTCACGTTAACCATATCTGCAACCTATCAGCGCAGTAGGATAGGTACCTACGGATCTCATATTACAACTGCGAATGCCTGGAGCCCACTCAACCGAGCTGTTCCACTGCGAGAATTGGTAGTAGATTTCAACCCGCCTAAAGTTCTCCGTTACCATAACATAACAACCGAAACCGATGGCTGAACGTACCCTCCGAAGCACGGTAGCGTCCATGAAATTTTGCCACTAGCGGTCACCCATGCCCATACCCCATACCTACAACTTAAAAATTTAAAAACATATTATAATCCTCTGAATAGCTCATGGTTAAGCCTGCCAATCAAACAATCACTAGTGCCTCGGCTCGCAGTGCGATGGCACAATTACTTGAACGCGTCCGCCCTTCGGACAGGCAGACAGCAACTTGAAATACAGATTTCATAAATTACTTTACAAGTTTTAAATTTAAGCATATTTTGTATGGCCCTTCTAGAAGCCACTTTTCCAGCTTTCACTGTGTATTGTCACATAACTTTGTAAACTATATTAATACTTCCGCTCCCTCCTCATAGGATCATGCATGCTTGTTTTTTATTCTCTTCACATAAAAAGTAACCCCCTTACACACAACATCAGTAAGAAAATACCTAGCTGCATGCTCCATACAAAGTTTAGTAGACAGCACGTGGCAATCTTCAGGTGTACTTAGATTAAAACCCTACTATAACCAATAAAAAAATTACCAAGCTCTTTGTACTATACAAACAGGGATTCAGAGCATTTGGAGGGTATTATCAGCTCTTATTAGGTGCCAATAGGGTACCCAACTATACTTTTGAAAACTTACTCTTTTTTCTGTTGAACAAATTAAAAGAGTATAAAACACTGTTTTCAGCATCGCTAGGGTCCATAGATTTGAAAAGTAAACATGAATTAAATGAAACGCGAGCGCAGTTAACGCTTGTTTCAGAAGGGAAGATTGATTGGTAAGCTATGCGTAATGTACTTAGAAATATTCAATATACTTAAATTGAAAATTCTAAAATACATATTTTCTTTTGTTTTCCATCTCCGACCTTAATTATACTATTAACACAGAGGAATGTAGGAAATGTTCATCGTTATACTCAACTTCTTGTAAAAAAAGTTGGTAACCCTAGGTGTCAAAGGCAGCTGCAGAAGAACTAGCCATTGACTAAGCAAGGGGCTTAGCGTTCATTGTCCTATATTGATCACGATAAATGACCGTGACTTGCCCGAGACAAAGGCTACGCGAATACTTAGTTATCAATAGTTTATGCTTTAGAAGCTTGTGTTTTTGTTATTGTTTATTTATTGATTGGAAAGTTCTTATTGCAGCGGAACCGTCCTATGGTCAACTGCATCCAACATATGAATTTTTGTTTACAATTGGCAATCTAGTAGTAGGACACATTGTTTTTACGTGTTTTCTTTAGTTTAATAAGATTCTCGTAAAATCAGTGAAAGATTAAAGAAATGTTCGCCTAAACCCGAAACGAGCGCTTCTATGTTTCGGAGAGTATGCCTCGAGGCACGAAAATTTTGCTCTGACTGAAATCCGGACGAAATAGCTGCGCAAGGGATATCATTGCGGGGGACACAATACGGAAACTAACCAATAAGCGCTTACGACTGACTACCCGCTCGCCCCGCGTCAGACGATACCTTAATTTCGACTTCTGCGCATTCAAGATCAAAGCTAGACTTTGATGCCGGTTCGTAACTTTAAGCCGTCTCCATGTCCCGGTTGTAATTGTCTTCACTGGAGAAGCGTGGTGGAGTCCGCCCAGCCTTAAGGCTGGACCTGGAATCTCAGACTTGTCAAATGGCCGAAGTAGTTTGCGTCGATATAAAGAATCAGTTAAAAGGCTTCTTTACGTATAGCGTTCATTGAGTACGCGGACATAAAGTCTACATTCCTTGACCAGTGACGTCATAGGCTGGTTCTGCGATGCGTGGCCATAGAGTCGTAGTTAAAGCCACAGTGGAAAAAGAACAGTAAATGCACACACTGGAAGTTGGCTAGAAAAATTATTTATTAATAATGGCAGGGTCGCTACCGATATATTTTTTTCTTTAACAAATGTGTCCTTTGATTTTGCTCTTTTTGAAGGATGTTGATATTATCTTGTTAGATGTCATTATTATCAAAGCGTATAACCGTGCCACTTCCCATCGAATCTATTTAATCAGCTGTTCACATTGTTCTAAACTGTGGCGAGGTGATCAAATCGTGACGGATTGCAGCAATGGTCCAACTATGCTATCAGGCAGTTTTGTTACATTTTAAATATTACATATTATTTTAATAATAATAACCATAATCCAATCAATTAAAAGGTTTTAGCCGTGTATATCAAGAAACATGAAGTCCTACATGTTTAACTTGCAGGATTTTTGAAATCTAAATAACTTTTCTTACTAACTTCCTTCTGGATCATTGAGATTGTGAATTAAATTGTCTGTGCAAAAATATTTTTGTGTCTAGAATAGAGTCGGCCATGTGTTATATGTATTTATGAGGACTTGGGGTGGACTATAAACTTCTAAACCACTGGTTAGTCATTTGTAGGTACCTAAGCAATCAACGCCGAGGCAACTTTGTGAAGTGTTCGGAAGGCTTCCGAAATCATTGACTGGGGTCCACGAGTAGACTATTAACGCAACGATGATTTGCATCCAAGCAGTCTGTAAAATTATTCATCCTAGTAAATAAATCAAGCGCTATAGAGTAACTCAAAGAGTTCCTACAAAATTTTTACTCCAATTCCATTTTGCTTTATTTTTAAAGGGATCGCTTATAGTACTACGGTAACCTTGGGCATAGAACAGAGGATTGTAACCTTGACCATATGTTGCCTTGGCGACTAAAAATAGCTTTGGCATGTCCGGAACAGCTTGTGATCCCACATCTGTATTGGTCCAGTTGATGGCAGCAGTCAGACGAGGGGGAATCGAATTATATTCCAATAATTTACCTGTGCACAAACACGCACAAATACAAATACTAGTTTCACTGCACTAGACGCTACTGTTTATCACTTCACTTTTTCTTTTGCAGCACTTTAATTTTTGGGCCCACCGATTGGCCTTTTCTCCCAATTGAATACTCCAGAACATTCCAGCATCGAACGTAAAGTAGAAATGTTCTTAAAGGGCATTGAACCTAGTTGGCATACTTGCAAGTCCGCCATTTTGAAAAAAAACTCGTTTCGGCGGCAAATTATAAAACATGTGTTAATCGATAGATCAATTGTATTTTTTACGCTTTTTTATTACCTGTTATAGGGTTCCGGTGACCACCTCCACCACAAGAGAACGGTTTGCTATGCTATCCACGCTAACCCTTAATTTTATTACCTATAAATTATATTATCCTTGTAGCGGCGGGATCATAGATTTGCTAAAAGTAATACAAATTATAATATGTACTTATAATACTTTGTAGTTAGAATTTAAGCATTACTGTTATACAGTCTATGGTTCAAGTAAGTTAAGCGCTATCTACGCAGTGCCAGCGCGTTTGGGTGTGCTGCGCTATGCAAATTCGAAATTAATTCGGCCCGCTTTGTAGCCTGTTAGGGACTCACTACATGGTTCACTTTCGTCCTCCAGAAGTTCTCTCGGTAAATTAGCCTTTATACTTGCCTTATTGGTATGGTTACGTATTGTCGACAGTGCTTTAAGTTAGTCAAGTAATACATATCTAAGAATAAAACTAGGGAATAAAATAAGGTACACAAACAATTGAAAAATGTGAGGTAAATAATGAGCTTATACACAACCATGGCGGGTGGCTGTCTTGGCAGTCTCTGGCTTATATTATGTGCAGAAATGTTTTACAGATCGAGATACATTTGACAAAAAGTATTGTCTCTAGGAGTTGCATTCAAACCGAAACCATTCAAGCTCGAACACTGATTATGCAGTGAGCTATTGGACCACCTTATAGTAGTCACTTCATGTATGGACGAGAGCAACTCTCGAGCGTCCATTGCGTTGCCGGTCCTGAAAAAGAATCTTTATGGCTATTTTGGGGAACCCCATGTTCCGCTGTGTACTGTGTGTTTTATATAGCGCACCGAGAAAATCTCATAAGTAAAATATTCCCACAGTTAGTGGGTGCGCGTGTCAACCAGTCATATTATTCTAACACGACATGGCGTGGCCTACCTACTCAATTCCAAAACACAGCGAAATCAAATACTGCATCTAGAAAAATAAACTTAATACCCGTGGACTAGGCTATGATAGTTTTTATACCAACCGCACTCAACCTAATAATCAAGTAGGTATATATATCGCTAGCAGTTCACTCAACTGTCGAATTGCAGCGCTGTTCTTTGTCTACTATTCCTAGCGTCCAATTTAGTCATCGTTTAAAAATGATGCGCGCGTCACATGCAAAAAAAACACTCTGCCAAGAGGCCTGATACACTGCCGATTCGCGAATCGGAAACCAGTTGAACTACGGCCCCCTTCCACGTGTGCGTGTAGGGCTGCCAGGGCCAAGGGATATGGTTTGTCGGATATAGATTGTAAAGGATGCGTTACGAATAGAATTAAGATGTTCGTAAAGGACAAATATAAATGTTCCATTGATTCCATTTCAGACTAAGATAGTCTTGTAACAGCTTCTTACTATTATTTATATTTATAACTAAACCAGGGAAAAATCAAACATGACAATAATCTTTGATGTTACTGATTTATTTAATATTTTGAATACGAACGTGGTATATTTTTGAATTTGGTTCTTCAGTGTTCACAGGATTGCACTTCTGATAGGAATAAATCTTATTTCACGTATATTTTGCTTTAATTATAAACCTTATTTCAGCAATTCAAATAATACATAAAAAAAAAAAATTAAGTGGACCCTGAAAATTGAACACCAATTTAGAACGAAAGTGCATTACTGGTGCCTACTTCTAGCGTCGCAATTAGGTATTTATTTATAATTCAGATATTTGATAATTTCGGTTACTAAATTCCTTAGCATCTCTAGTCTACTATTTCTGCTAGTGCGCTCTGGCCAAAACACAGGAATGAAAATAAACTCGGGCCACAGCGGGTTCGTTAGCCGGGAGCGTTCTCACGCGCATCTAGTGTTACGGCTGCGCGTGCGCTTAACGTCTACCAAAACAATTAATGCCACATTACGCTGGGTAAACATCAATCATAATTATGCTAGAAGTATTTCTCTATACAAAATAATGATTATGCAAATTCATGTTAATAGGCTTTGCTATGATATCACATTTGGGACCCTATTTTTGAATCTCACACGTTTACGTAAACGCTAATGCGTCTACAAAAATAACACTTGGGCGACATATCTAACGAATGGTCATAACCACACAAACTCTAATTTCGCCTGGTGTTATGATATCTAAAATGTATGAAAAAAAAATTTATGTCAATTAAGTGTTTATATAGTTTCCTTGGCCACAATCATTTCAATGTTCGAATGCGAAAATGTTGCGTATACGACCTAGTCATGTCGGTGAAATTAAAAAATTGGGGCCCTGAACAAAGTAGTTGGTTGGCAACGAAGTCTTGACATTTATTTAAGCTGGTCTTATTAATTAAATAATTTAGCACTCAGTTTAGGCAAACACAAAACACGTGCATACTTCGCTTCGCTTTTCGTCTTCTCGAATTCTTATTAAATTTACCTTATATGTCAGTGTTTCATTAATCGGTCGTTGTTTACGGTTTCTCTCACGCTTGCCCGACGATCGAGGCCTCGATAGCTCGACAGAGAAATAAACTCGACTCAGGAATTTCCCAGAACTAATCAAATCTAACAGGATAGTTAAGTTGATTTTTTAATTTTATACGTTTGATATTTAATAGCTAGGAATTCTTATCTATAGGTACTAAAAAAATTTGCAAGCATAAATTAAGTAAAAATTGTTGAACTATCAAAGTTTAAGTTGCAAAGTTGTACTAAGCATATACATAGACTGGTTTTCTCTCTGTTTTCCATGGGTCTCTGGTTATGTCACAGCTGCCATAACCACGCTGCTCCATTGCAAATTGGTGGAGAGGTAGAGGCCGCCCCAGTATTGAGTTCTTAAGCCACCCGAAGGTCTAACAGTTGAAAACAATTGGGACAGATGTCTTAACATACCCTGCGAGGTATTACCACTAGTGCCGACCGAAACAGGGGCGACTTAACATTATTTTTCCGTTTCAACACTGCATACTACTTATTAATACAGCGGTTACAATTCTTCGCGCCTTTCACTCGAGGAGGTGTGGTACTAAGTAGCATACCTACACTGCTGCAACTGTGAAAGAAACGTCATGAGGAGGTGGCATTTGAAGTCTGCCAATCTGGACTTGACCAGCGTGGTGGATAGATTGTAGTGGTGGAGATGTACGCGAAATAGTTCCATCCTTAACAAGGGACATAGACATAACATGGATATAACTATTTTGATACTTTTTCACCGCCTATTCCTTACTTTTATTACAACGTAATTGACACAATGTCGACGATCCGTTATCTCAGGACAAAATTTATTCAGCACGTTATCGCTAACAACTTGAACTACAATTTAAAGTAGAGCAGGTACCCAGCCCAGTGGACGCAGCTGCCTATGTTGCCCGTATAATTGAAATACATACTTACTTTAAAATATTCATTGAATTATTATAACTTGAGTATAAGTATAACGATGCGTGCAAAGTTTGAATTTGCATTTAAAGTATATTTATGTTTAACTTTGATAGCTTTTCTTGTTTAGTGCTAGTTTTAAGTAATTATTAATAAATAATATAGTATAAAATTATAAAATTATAAATTATACTGTTGTATTATCGCTGCTATATCGCGCCGCCCCGTTGCTGTCATCGCTAGGCTGTCGCCGATCTCATTCCCACACACGACTAATCCATACTTAATATTATAAATGCAAAAATAACTCTGTCTGTCTGTCTGTCTCGCTTTCACGCCAAAACCACTGAACCGATTTAAATGAAATTTGGTACACAGATAGTCTAGAGCCTGAGAAAGGACATTGGCTACTTTTTAATTGGAAAAAAGTGTTGTAAAGGTTTGAAAAGGGGGATGAAAGGTTGCATGAAAGTATTGTCATTTTCAGAACTAGAAGCATAAAATGTATATTTTAGGCTGTTGATTAGGTATTAATAAATATGACATTCAAAGTTTGTAAAAATGTTACCCTCAAGGGTGTAAAATAAACATAGGGGATAACACATTTACGGATTCATTACAAATTTTTGGAGCTAAAGTTAACGCGCTAAGAAGAATCTATTATTATGTGTAATTCCACGCGAGCGAAGCTGCGGGCGTCCACTAGTTCTATATAAACCCACGTGGCATTAGAATAGTTTCCAGAAGTAATAGTCTAAAGTACGAATACCTATCAACTCTATTCTATACTCACACGGCTGTGGCGCGGTGGGATATGCCAACCTGATATAACCAGTGTATTTTATATTTTGACACAGTTGTCATGTGTGGCAGTAAATTGTGGTGCTGTTTGCCGTTTGTTATCTTATATCGATAAAAAAACTTTTGCTGTGAAGAATTTCAAAGTTTATAGGGCGAACCGCGGTGGCTGTGGTTAGCATTCACCGTACATGGGATGGAGTGGGTTTGAATTTTTCAAGGTAAAGTAAATCTAATAAAAAAGTAGCTAAGAATTAGTAACAGTATAACGTTGAAATGTAAACTGATTTAAATTTAACCAATTCCGTAGGACTACCGCTACGAAACGCATTCCCGCTACGGGCTACGCTGCATTGATGCATCGTAGCGAATGCAGCTACGATTGCTACGACCACGTAGCACTGCTACGGAATTGCATGTGTGCAAAAATATTTTGCACGCTTCGCCAATTTTTATTGTTACAAGTGGTTTATTAATGGGTGCTGTCAGAATAATAAATTGCACGTAATAATGAATCTTAGCAACTACGATTCAAGTCTTCCAGGGATATCTAGTGAAGGAATACTATCACATCTACTCGTAACATCAAAAATTAAAGACTCCTGGACTAAAATCCTAATTCTGACTGAAATTTAATTGGGAAAGTGTGTTTGTTGGTTCGTCTTTCTTCTTCTCCGCCATAACGGATTCATGGATCGCCGTGATTTTTTGCATAGATGTAGAGTGTAAGGTCAAGAGAGTATATGACACTTTTATCTTTAAAGTAAATTGCACGATTCCCGTAATATAGACAAAACACTGTAATAATCGGTCGTGTTTTAATCGATAATTACCTATCCATTTTAAATCGATTGATGGCTATCTCGGATTATGATCGACCGGACTGCGAGTGAAGCTAGATATTGATAAGATAATCTAATCTTTGATGTAGCTTGCCGTTTATATAGGCTTTGCTTAGTATATTTTAAAACATCTTGAAAGGTGATTCTGCACGGAAAATGATTTGACGCGGACAGAGTCGCGGCGAAAGGTAGTCTTCATATAAAATGTAAATACTATGCACTCGACATGAAATTACTCAGATAGCTGTTGCCCGCGACTTATGGTGCGACAAAAATTGCATATAGGACGTCGCGATTGTATAACTTTTAAGTAAAAGAATTTTCGAATTTTTTGAATCGGATCAACAAACTTTATCTCTTATTATTAATAGTAAGTATATTATAATAAAAGCACAGTCTAGTTAGTATTCTTTCCTACTTCCGCTGCGATAGTAAGGAGTAAGTACCTACGATATTTATTCTTAATAGAAACACGAAACTATAAAAACTTCATTGAGCCAGCATTTGTTCAAAATGAGAACTATTTGCTCTTTGTCTGAGAGCCACTCAAAACGACATGACATAATGCCTCGTCTCTATAAAATGTGCACGGCAGATGTCCCGAAGTTAATGACCGCTGGGCTTAATACATTTTGCCGCCCTTTTGCGCAATCCATGAACATCCAATATACTTTTTTAATTAAAATTAAAAGCTTTTATTTAA
>DWTT01000503.1:0-15250 GCA_018250895.1 Carterocephalus mandan | reverse complement strand
TGAGTTCTAACTCGTTATTCTAATGCCCCTGAATTTGAATTATGAAAAATTATTCAATGTACAGAATAAGTTCCTCTTCAGTTATTATAGTATGCAGCAAACTGGTTATTACTACATAACATAAAACAAAACGTAAGGGCATAGCATCTATATAAATACGGTAATTATCTATTTCTCAAGTCTCGGTAGACCGATGTCCTCTTAACATTAAAATATTTGTATTAGTTCTCGTGTTTTTTTTTTTTTTTTTTTAGATACCCAGTGCGATAAATATTTATTTTTTATTTCAGAATGGGAATGAAGTTATGGTTTTAGATAAAGTCCTATATTGCAATCAACTATGTGTAGATAGATAATAACTTTATGAACTGATAAATATCATTGGGGGTAATAAATATTAACGGATAATAGATAGCATCAAAAGTCGCCGACAATGTGAAGGTTTTAATGATTTTTGTGTCGCATGTGTTAAAACTTCCTACAGCGGGCAGACAAAAAAAATCATCTAAATCTATTCTCAAACAATGTTACAGCGCAATGATGAACACATAGTTTGATAACCTAATTTAATATTATGTAGTTACTTATTTTTGCTTCTCTTAGGGGTGGAATTTTCAATAAATTTATAAAAGATAACCTTAGATTAGACCTTTCAAAAAAATAAAAAATAATTAAAGTGCCTAATAAGATTTCCTTCGATTTCCCCTCGAATACCACCTGGAAAGTATAATATAAGCCTTTGAAAGAAAAGAAGAAATCGGTCCAGGTGTCTTCGAGTGATCAGGGAACATACAAAAACAAAATTCCGATGAACTGAGAACCTCCTCCTTTCATTGAAGTCGATTAAAAACAAAACATTTAATGGAAATCGACTTCGATCAATAATGAAATCGATGTTAATGTTTATTAAAATCATTAAGGGTAGGGTAATGTACCTGTCACATTATATTTCACAAAATTGTGTAAAAACTTGTCATATAAGATAAGATATCTACCTACTCAGTTTTCAGTTTTTAGTAGTTATTAGATATAAATATATATACTCACCACTTATTCTGAGAAATAACCTATCCTTGTAGGTAAGTATAAAGTTACTGATTGTCACTTCATTATCGCTTTCAAGTATCGAAATTATCTGTTTTCAGAACTATAGTTCTGTTAAACGTGGTACACCACGTTTATATATTACTAAAGTATGTAATCATAAATCAATTCTACAAACTCAGTTTTCCAACACTTGTAGCTGCAATTGACACTTTATAAGTAATACATTTAGGTAGGTATCTTTAATACATTTTAGCAGGTAGTGCGAGACTGAATTTGTAAGGTTAAGCTTCAGTATCATCACTTTAAAAAGTCAACCATTAAATTGAATAACTTGAAAAATGGATTTGGAAAGTAGGTATATTGAATATTTTATATGTCCATTCTTAGAATAATTACATATCTAAGTGTCCATTATTGTTTTATTAAAGGTACCAAATCTGTTGTTTTACGTTCGTGTAATTCGTTAGAAATGCATTTGATGCAAGTACTATAGGTAGATACTTATATCGAGTATCGAGTTAAGATGAAATGAGATAATTAAGTATCTATTATCTAATAATAACTTTCAACATAATTGAAGGTTAATTAAATAATTAAATTTACCTCAAACAAACTTTAACAACCCTACAACAAGGTCAAAGATCTATATTTTAAATTTTGGAAAGAGTAGGTACTACTACTTAAATGATAAAATTCTTACTCTTAATAATCCGTAATGCACATTGCATGTCGTATATGAAAGCTATTTGCCGCGTAATCCATTGAAGAGAAAATTAAACACGAAATACCAATCTACCCCCATTCGATATCATTCTTAATAATCAATGTTCGATAGTCTGCCGGAGTTCCATTTACGGAAATAAAAACACCTATTTGCTGATTTATGTACTTACAAATTAGAAATCTACTCCTGAGAGGGATTTATTCTTTATATAATTGGGAAGGCACCTGGGCACGAAATTTTATTTTCCTGTAATTGTCCTAGGTACTTCAAGGTCAATGTGAACATACAGCAATTTTATTTCATTAGGTGGGTACGTAGGAAGTTTGGTTAGTCTAAGTCTAGGTGGTAGATACTGGCACATATAATATTCTCATGTACGTAGTAGCTTGATTAAACTAGGCAATAAACTTCAGACTATTCGATAAAAACACATCAATAATCGAATCAATGTTCGCTGGTTCGCGGCGTCAAAAAAAACCTGCAGTTTTTATCTATTAAGTTTGTAAAGCAAAATGCAGTCACAATTCGAATGCGATGTAATCCAATAAGAATAATCGAGCAAGATTAATTATTATTCTGAAACTAATTAACGGTACAAACGAACGAGTTGAGAACGAAAAAATTGCGGGCCCGCCGGGCACCCCGCCTCGCATGGCGTGGTCTACGTAAAACACCGACCGCCGCCGGCCGGCGTCATCTATTTCGCGTTAAATCTCAATAATTGCCATAAAATAAGTATAAAAATATACTCACCGAGAGCCTTCATGAATTCGTCGAAGTTTTCGGAAGAGATCATCTTGTACTTCTTGCCGAGGAAATCCATTTTAAATTGAATACGATGTTTATTGGAGCAACTAACGTGTACGCGCGAAGCCGGCTAAAACTGGAATGAGAAGAATGAAGAATGATCGCGGTCGCGCACGGACGGTCGTGCTTCGCCCAGCCGCTTGGGATGGGAGGGCGATGCGCGCGCCGGTCATACGATGCGATAATTGAACGAATGGGGATTTGAGGATTCGAAGAGCGCAACTGAACGAATTGTATTGTAGTGGAGGCCGGAGGGCGAAGTCCGAGCGCCGAACAATAGAAAGTTGAGCCAATACACAGTACGTAACAACTTACAATGTTGCTTATGAGCATAACTAGGTAACTCATTGAAGCGTTCAAACGCAGTCACGCGGTGATACATAGTCATTTTTCACCGATCGATAATCTGTGGAGAGTTATATGACCTATACCTATAATACGTCTAGATATTGACTGGCCCGTTGGGTTGGTACAAACGGTAGAGACCCTGCCTTCAGCTTCATGGGTCGTGGATTCGAATCCCACTCAGGACAAACATTCGTGTTACGAACACTAGTGTTTGTTCCGTGTTTGGATGTTAATATGTATAATGAAGTAGATATTTAAAAATATCTATGTAGGTATATCTCTCTGTCTCTCACACCCATAGTAACTAGACCTACAGACACAGACTGCTTAGTTTGGGGTCAGATGGCCGTGTGTGAGGATGACCATGATATTTTTTTAGATAATAAAAGTATGAAGTAACCTAGTAAAAAGAAACAGATCTGCCTTAGGCGCTGTTAAAATGAAACCTCGAAAACGTGAATTGAAGAAAAAAGAAAGAAATAAATGGAGAATGAAAATGTATTTATTTCGTATGATTGATACAATATTATCAAAAATAAATAAATGAAAAGAGAAGCTTAGAATAAATTAAGTAAAAATTCAGTCAAATCTATTCGAAAATTGGCCGCACTCAGCACCACAGAACAGATACCTCTTTTATCTGTTCTGTGTTCAGCACTATATAACCGCATTATAGTACGAACGCTGGTTTTCAGGGCGTGTGTTTTGTGAAGTCCTGCTGGTGGCGTTACTACTTATGTCTACCCAAACAACCACCACCTATTAAATAACCCAAACAACAATTAAATATGTACGTAAGGTTAATTGGTACGTATTTTATATACTCAGCGTCGCGCAGGGCAACGAGCGGCCGACGCCATTATGATCACATTTTAAGCACTGAATTAATAATGAATAAGCACATATATAAGCATTTAATTTTGGCACTGAATTCTATGGATGTGGCATATCTATCATCATCACCATCATCATCATTGTATAAATAACAGACTCTGTTAGTATTCGGAATTTTAAGTAAGATAAACCCAATGATATTTTGCGTAACCTGGGGATTGAACCCAAAACTTACGAAGTAACTACGAGTACTATAAAGTAAAATGTGCGAAGACCTCTATAGCTCAGCACTTCAGCAGTCAAGCTTGCCACCACTAGACCACTGAGCTATCTATACTTCTATATTATGTACTAATATTATAAAGAGGAAAGATTTGTTTGTAATGTTTTCACACAAAAACTACTGGACCGATTTCAAAAATTATCTTACCATTAGAAAGCTGCATGGCGTCCAGTAGTAACAAATAAAAGGACATCGTGTAGGAATCATTCCAAAAGCGAATTGGGGTGAAAATACTAGAAAGTCTCGAGACCTCGACACTGGGCACAAACCCTCAACTATACCGCACTGGACCATCGTGGTAGAGTCAGTCATACATATGTTTAGTACAACTGCACTTAACACTAAATATTCCATGCAATACTTATGCCACATATCGGAAACATTTATAAAAATTCGCCATATTGCATTTAAGATAAGAACTGTATGGCAAAGACGCGCGAATCCGATAAGCTGGCGTGGATTAATTTGTTATCAGTCCCCTGTGGCTGTCTCCAACAAACTACCGCCTAGATGACATCATTTTATTGATACGTCTATGGGTCGCAGCGAGGTGGTAGAGACTATTGTAAAGCACTGAGCATTTCGATACCAGCCCTTTATTCTATACTAGTGGACGCTTCGCTTCTCGCGTGGTATTAGACATATCAATAGTTTCGTTTACACCTAGTAATATTATATAGCCTATGTCACTCAGTGAAGATGCAGCTTTATAATGGTGAAATAATTTTTGAAATCGGTCCAGTAGTTTTTGTGTGAAAACATTACAAAAAAGAAAAAATCTTTCCTCTTTATAATATTAGTACTATAGATGGTATAGTATGAGCTGACTCATAAAAGTGTGTTTACAGTAGAGGGTTAAAGGGCAAAACGAGATAATTTTTATTCGGGTCTATAAATTGAATAAACCTTGGAAAGAACTATCGGGGGATAATTAATCGATAAAGATTTCTGTTTTTCAAAATTATTGCCTGTCTGTCCATTCTGTGCGCGATGGAATCAAAAAACTACCGAACCCTTTTAAATAGAATTTGGTACAAACATGCAGTGATAAGACGGATCCACTGGACTGGACTACTAAATCTACTTAATGTTCATCCCGAAAAGTAAATAGGTTCTTCTGGAACACAGGATGAAACTTTGTATGGAAATTTTCTCAAACATCTGATAAATTTTAAATGTGTAGTCATGCCAACATCGCCATTTATCGACTTTCGCATGACTACACGCCGAAGACTGACTTTCATCCACACCGACTGGATTTCTGGCGATCCTGTACTAAGCGGTTTGCGCAATCCTTTTTGCCGCGCCCTTGTCAACTGTGCAAGGAACTTCCTTCACTGTATCACTGGCTATGACGTGCACTTATAATTATAAAATAAATTAAGCATTCATTATAACATACATACATTATGATAGTCCTACTATTTTCATTTTTACCTACTATCAATCAACTAAAGACGCTAAGTAGTGCATTTTATAAACGAACCAAGTATTCACGGACGCAGTTTTTCTTCATTTTGGATTTCTTCAACATCCCAAATGAAATTACCTAACTATTAATTAAATTAAATTAAATTACATTTCCACATAATAATATTCATTTCGTAATTAAATTAAATTGGAGAAGGAAATTAAGTACCCGGGTAATTAAACTAGAATTCCTGAGATTACGTACAGACAGCTGGGGCTAAGATCAAAGCGTAGATTTAATCTTGAGTTGGTCGACTTACTGTTTTCTGAGTTAGTCAGAAATAACATTCAAAAATTTTTTATTTAGGTTACACATTTACTGTTTCATCAAAAACTGTATGTTTTTAGGAAATAATAGGGTCGTTTGTGCGAAAGTTATAATTTTTTTGAGAACTTCTTTAGGTACATGCTCCACTACATTCCTGTTGTTGATTTTGATCCAGCAGAGATTTTTTTTTTCTTATAAGTTGACAAGTTTCTAGGAACAATTAACATGGTTTCTTGAAAAAATATTTTCATAATTATCCACCTATAATAATTTGTAGCAAAAGCCGTCTCTAGACTGCCGATTAAGCGCCGCGTTCAGTCCGCATGCGCGGGAAATTCTGACATCACGCGGTCTCATCCGCTGCAGCTTCCACTAGTAGCCCCAGCCTCCAGCCCCGAGCCACACCTCCTTGGCGCCAACCACACGGAATAACAGTGTCATCAGCATCACCTTTAAATCAATCATCAAAACAAGGTATGTTAATACCATCAAATTACAGCCCATAATACATTAATTAAAGTTGTGTTGTGAGTGTAACATTTTTAAAGGATTTTGTTTCCTTAAGCCATCATAATAAAATCCCGCTGCAGACCTCGAGATCCTTTGTTTAAGACGCACACTTCAAAGTTTTATTAGTAAAAGGGAAGAACATTTGAAAACGGTGTTTTAACTTTTATGACATTGTTGTGCTCTGAGTTTAAATTGGGGGAATCTGCGGGATAGAGAGGAATTCATTCACCCTGGATTTATTCCCTTCCATTTTTCAACGGACTTTAAAAAAAAGAAGGGGTTATTTTATTTTTATTTAAGTACAGCGATAACATCGTCGTTCATAAACCGATTTTTATAATTTTAATCTTGTTGTGTTTAGTAGAACATACCTACTTGGCTACTTGGTAGTGTAAAATTTCCTGAAAAAATTCGAACCCAATAGTAAACAAGAACAACACGGGTAGCAATGATATAATAGTTACTGTTGTGATAGTGCCCTATAGCTTCGGTGTTGGTGTATGTATTTCGATGATTCTTCCTATATTTAAATGGTCTGATTACAAAGCATGTTTTTTTTCAATTTCAAGAAAAAATTCTACTCCCAAGAGCATATAGCATATAGCAACGTATTCTTCGTGTTCATTGCCATGTAGCGTCAGAGTTTGTGTATGGATTTTCATGATAATTTTTTTATTTTAATGATCTTACCACAGACTAGGTTTGTGTGGGGGGAAGCCGCCGACTAAAATAAAATACTAGCACTAGTAAATAAAAAACCGACTTCAAGACTAAAATTTTTTTTATATTGATATCAAATAAACTGCCGACCAGACTGAAAAATGTTACGTAGGTACATACCTACCAATTATCTATTCGATACTTACTAAGTAAAACAACTAAATTCTCATTAAAATCTCCTTAAATAAAATTGGGACTAAAACTACCTCTTTTATTCTCATTCTGTTTGTGGAAGATAGGTAACATTTACGTATGATACGGGTAGGTGCTTCATGTAGGAAGTTAAATAATTTATTATCTAACCGCTTCCAAAAATACGCTAAACATTAAACACACCGACTTCGACTGACCGATCATGACCAGACAGGGTAAACAAGTTGAGCTAATACGAGTACATAGCAACAGGTGGGCAGACATTTTGCACGGCTTACCAATTTACACCGCTATTTTTTATTTTTTTTATTTGATTGCTTTCATTCTTAGACCTAATCTAATCCGCGGTGGCCCTTCTATGCTACTACAAACATTATTACTGAAGGTGGAGAATTTCAAGTTGCAAAATATTCCCGAGTTCCAGACAGTGTGGTTCCAATATTCCATCACATTTTACAACAAGAATACCTTGGTCTCATTGCGTTGCCATTGCCACCCACCTATTTCTAATGCAATCAATAAAAGCAATATTAAGCTATAGTAAGCTGATAGGTAGGTAGGTACAGCTACAGGTTCTAGACAGCTCGAGAATAGGATAAAAATATTAAAATGGTACATAACGTAGAAATAACAAAATAAATAATTCCTTGCATCGTGAATTAGTTTTGATGTGAAAGCTGTGAATTCGGCCTCCTCCATAGGCAGTGATATGATATGAGATATGGTATGGTACCCATACACTACACTCTTATACTCGCTGATGACTCCTTTGGTCCTCAATGGTTATACATATTGA
Organism: Carterocephalus mandan; assembly: GCA_018250895.1. NCBI lineage: Eukaryota > Metazoa > Arthropoda > Insecta > Lepidoptera > Hesperiidae > Carterocephalus > Carterocephalus mandan. The sequence goes on along the minus strand of DWTT01000503.1, from coordinate 7,290 downwards.
TAGGCAATGGTGAATGTAGTATCGGATAGACTTCGGCCTCTTCCCACGATCCAGTGCTGTGGCGATGATGGTGATGTTTATGATGATGGTGATCAGATGATGAATTGTCCGCAGCGGAGAGTTGGCGGGCGAGCAGCGCCTGCCGGGTCGCGACGGGCTCACGCACAAACATATTCTCCGCGGTGAACAACTTCTTCGCTGATTCGCCGCTGGTGAATCAGCTCAAGGGCATCATGGTAAGATAGGACAATAAAATAATATTCATATAGATTATAATTTCACGTAGCGCTAATCTTATACATATTTGCAAAGCGCTGGTGGTAAGTTTGAACGATGAGGATCTGCTTAAGGATTTCCTAAGGAGCTCTTCAGTTACATAGGAATTGTAGCTATAATAGATAGATAGTTACCTCACTTCTTAGTTGAACCCTTCTCGTGCAAAGGAATGACAATGAGAGTCCATTCTGTTGGCAATTTTCTATGAGTTGTACTTGTATCCAAACTATTTGCGGTCCCGAGCTTCAGGAACCGTCCCACGCTAGTGAATTTGGTTGTTCCAGACTCGACAAACAAGCAACACGGGGGAGCCGGGGCCACCAGACGAGCCCTCGCGCCCCGGCAGCCGCGGCCCGCCCTGCGTGGCGCTCAGCCCCTCTGAAAGGTCAGTAATATCTCGCCATGATGGCTTCCCCATAGCATATACCCATAGACGTCACACTGTAAGGCACGGGTCTCCTTCATAGAAACAGCTGCGGGAGGTCTAGTTGAGAGTATACAACTCCACGCTGCTCCAATGCGGATTTGTGGAGGGGTTATTGGCTGACCCAGCGTTGAAAACAACCGGGATCGACAGCTTGACGTGCCCTCCGAAGAACGGTACCGCCCATGAAATTTTGCCACTAGCAGTCACCCATCCACAAATTATTGTTTAAATTCTACTTCTTATTTTGTTTAGATTCTACCATAGAGGAACTTCCTTCCTTCATGGATTCTACATTGTTCACATACCTATTTGACTCTCAGCCGTGTAAAGCATTAAAATTCATAATAAACAAAGTTCATAATATAGAAGATATTGCGTTATAAAATGTTTCAGAAGCGGATAACCGCCTGCCTTTTTTGAAGACGGTTAATATTAATGAGACAGGCATTCTCATCATGACTTAGAACAAAGAACTTCATTGAGTTTAATTCTGGTACAAAACAAACGAAATTAACCGCAATGAGATAGATGGGAAATAAAATTTACACAAATATTTATCTAACCTTCTCATTATTCTTTAGTATTTGATTTCTTTGGTTATTTCTAGGTACCTTGGGATTTCTTGTAATGAGGTTTTCTAGAGATAGGCATAGCATAGAGAGATAGAGAGATAATAATATGGTACCTACCTAGTACTTTAATAATTTAAATAATAAAATTTAAGGAATAACTATGGAATAGTTATAGGTAAGTAGGTAGGTACTACGGCGGAACTGGTTGTTAAGCTGTGGTTATTACCTACATAATACTTACTAAGAATGTGAAGAATTTCTAAAAAACATATTTGTTTATAATAGTTAAGAAAATATAGAAACCAATATGTTTCACTTTTGTGTCGATGACGACATCGTAGATCCATGTTTTTATTATCATATCGCGATTTGTGATCCCTCCGTATGTCGTGACCACGCAAAGACCATTAAAAAATTTATAAAATACCATGGATTAATAAAGGTCTCATTGTTCTGAGTAAAATACTGAAGTCCGTCAAAACGGCAGAATTAAAAAAAACATGGACATTAATCTATAAGGTCGGGTCAGACATCTTTAAAGTCGGTACCTGAGTAATTCGCAGTATTTCGAAGCATTCCCCATAATATGACAAAATTTCAGCGGACTTACAATTTTAATGACAAACTACAAAACTGGACAGAAAATTTATAATTAGTAAATTAATATTTTTCATCACTAACCTACTTACCTACATAATACCTACCTACTTACTTACTACCTTACGCTACTCCCCCCTTTCCCCTAATATATACCTAGTAGGCTACCTGTTTATTTTATGTCGCAGGGTTACTCTGGGTTACAGGTGCTACGATTATATTTCCTAGTAATTCATTTATAGCTAAAACTATTGTAATATAGCCTAAATTACATTTGAAGATAGAAAATGCACTTCACATTAAAAATTGAAACTCCCCTACAACATGCACACAATGCGCCCTTATAATCGTCAAAATGCGGATGCTTCTGAACACACAATTTCCAAGCCCGGATTGAGTTTATAAGCCTTTGGTGTCCCTATTTAAATAAATCAGCTTGGGAAAATATGACTTTGTTAAGATTTCGGGGCTCAATATACAGCGTGGCCAATAGACTAATAACCGCTCAGCTTGGCACTCCACTTGGTGCGATTGTTTCGGTTACTTCGAAGCGTTCGAACCACGCTTCTTCCTATGTCCTTTGATCATCAATTTCCTAACATAGTTTAATAGAAAATTAATCTGTATTTAATCAATTATTTGTCTGCCGATGTTCATCTTCGCTCTTCCTAATTAAGAATACCTATATTTATTTAGTTTTAAACAAAACAACATTGGTGGTTGTATTAATGTGTGGTTGTTCGGTGATAGATTAGCATCGCCAATAAAATAGTAACATTATTGTACTGTAAATCTTTAAAAGATACTGAACTTTCGAAGAGATCGGTCGGTATCTACGTCGGGAGCGTACCTACTTAGCGCAGCTTCGCTGGGCTGGACTGACTCCGGATAGCTGGTCCTTCAAAACACTTAAATGTAGTTAAATAAAGGTGAATAAATCAACAGCCTCAACTCTGTTTTAGCCAATTGTCCCAGCGTTCACTATCCCCCCCGCGATCGCAGCGGCAGGTGAGCTTCTTGAAGCCGGCAGCAGATACCACGCTCGACCGCAAGGCCTCCATCGTAGACGAGACCACCGGGATAACGCGCACGCAGATGAAAGGTGAGTTAGTCTCATCTTCTTTGAGCCATGCGAGGACTGCTAATCGTAACTGGAGCTTGGACTTGGAGTAATTTACCATAGACGGATTTACGATGACCTACGACTCCTATGAGTACCTATACTTGACTGCAAGTTTGATAAAACTTTACTGGCACATCCAAATGGATGGTGAAAGTCTCTGTTCAAAGGTGTCTGCCATTCTGACAAAGGGTATTCAAGAAGAAGCTAGGAAACGTTTACGAAATTTTTATGAGTGAATGATTGATATGCATTCATCGTTCTCTAAGCTATCATTTCAGTCAACAGTCAAGATTGTATAGGTCTGAAGTAAATTGTGGCTTCGAAGTTATGGATGTGTTGCTTACCATTGAAATAAAGGTATTCAAATGTGTTGTTTTAGAATTCCGCGAAGCCTTCCGCCTGTTCGACAAAGACGGCGACGGAACCATCACCAAGGAGGAGCTGGGCCGCGTCATGCGCAGCCTGGGCCAGTTCGCCAGGGTCGAGGAGTTGCAAGACATGCTGCAAGAAGTGGACAGCGATGGTGTGTGATTTGTGAATCTTGAGGATCACATGACCCTCTTTATAACATGACCATTTGTGATCAATAAACTTAGGTAACTCAACTTGTTGAGTATATAGGAGTTTCATCCAAGTTAGAACTCTGGGCCAGTTCGCAAGGATGGACAGCGACGGTCCCTTATGGCCCCTTTGGAAAACTGTAGGACACTCAAAGATCTCAAATAAAAATATCGCCACCCTTTGAGCTAAAGAATACCTTAAGAGTTATATCTAAGTTCGAAACCTGGTCCAGTTCACGTGAGTGGAAAGCAATGGCGCGTTTCTTTAACATCGTTACACCAAACCCATCGATCTGAAATACAGGATACAAGTAGGTACTGCATTAGATGTTTCTTATAAAGATTTCCTACGAGCATACAACCACGGTCTGGAAGTTGACGCAAGAACAAGAATGGTGACGGGTTTAAGGAGTTACTGGCACGTCAGAAGAAAGAGCTGAAAGAACTTCAAAACGGGTTAAGGAGTTTCAAGATGCAATCATAATATAATAGGTAAATTCCCGTGCCAAAACTTGATTTTCGTTGTCATGCAAGGAAAACAATCTCTGGAAATTGTAAATTTTAATAATGCTGAACGGAGTTATATGTTAAGCTGTAGCCTACCATATGAACAGCTCAAAAGTCAACGCAAAATTTCAATACTTCCAGGCGACGGCAACGTGAGCTTCGAGGAGTTCGTAAACATCCTCTCCAAGTCGATGTCGGGCGGCGGCGGCGGACCCAGCTCAGCCGAGCAGGAGGAGCGGGAGCTGCGCGACGCGTTCCGCGTGTTCGACAAGCACAACCGCGGCTACATCTGCGCCTCCGACCTGCGCGCTGTTCTGCAGTGCCTGGGCGAGGACCTGTCTGAGGAGGAGAGTGAGTCTACCACTAGCTCTCTTAGGCTCGGCAGAGCAGGATGAGCGGAAACTGGGCAACGCGCTCCGCGTGTTCGACAAGCACAACCGCGGCTACATCTGCACGCTATTCTGAAGTGTCCGGGCGAGCACATGTCTGAGGAGGAGAATGAGTCTACCAGAAGATTTCTTACCGCAGGCAAGGCTTTAGAGGGTACATAGTCATCTAATGATTGACCATCATTGTCATCCTCATCGTAGGTACTTGACCGAAATTTGTCAGCTTTATCAACACAACGCACTAAAATTGTGGCGCTTACCTACCCATTAAAATACTTGGAAGCAGTTTCGTATGAAACAACCATTCAAAAAGGATATTTTGCGAGCTCGAGCGGTTACTGACGATTTCCACTTGCTAAAATCGCTTCGATGGCGAACCTGTTACAACCCACCGGTGGCCACAAGCGCAGTGCCCTTGAGACACTCTTGGAATTAGTAATATGAGTTTTTTTTTACAGTTGAAGATATGATCAAGGAGGTGGATTCAGATGGGGACGGTCGTATAGACTTTTTGGGTAAGGAAACACAATAGATACAACTTAATTAACACTAGCCTTTCTTAAGTTCTGAAAAACGCACATGAACAAAAACACACACATTGGATTGACGACGGGAAAAATTAAAAAAAAATGTTTTTGACTGCGACAACTATAAAACATAACTTTCCACTTCAATCTTTTGTTATAAAGTAGGTTTAATAGAAGTTTTTATTTAAAAAAAAAAAATATTTGATGATGATGATGCAATAGATGGGATGATGATAATTAATGATGTTCCAGAATTCGTCCGTGCACTCGGCGAGCCAGAGGACGCGTGCGATGACGAAGACGAAGATGACACAACTGATCCCGACTTACTTTTAGAACGGCCGGTTTTTGGACACTGTCCCATGCAGTGCTAAGCTTTCACTTACGGCCAGTTATGGGACACTGTCCCATGCAGTGCTAAACCAGCGTAATTTTGTGAGTTGTGAGTCGCGTATTTTGGGTCACAAATATTGTTCTATGACCAAATTCAAACAAGACTTATATGAATCCGAAAGCAGCAGAAATTACGCGACTTACAACTGAAAAATTTACACTAGTTTGGCCTCAGCCTTACTCTTAGAATGGACGGTTATGGGACACTGTCCCATGCAGTGTCTTCTTTTGTGTGTCGTCACTTTCACCATTGTCTTCATCAAATTGATAATTGCCAGCGCAGAACGGACGAACCTGTACATTGTTTACAAGCGTTGGTATCTACGGTTGGCAGGTCTAAACCAAGGGGTTTGTTGTGTCGATTATTGATTATTAAAAACTATCATAATAGGTATAAAGTGCAAGCACATCAATATGATCGGTTTATATTATCAACTAATACACACTACAGAGTACAGACCCACCATTCCACATGGTGGGTGGGTGGGTCAACTATTATATACTTACCAAATTTATCTCCAGGTACTTCTACTTATGTCTAAAGTTAAAACAACGACCGTTTAATTAAATAATGTAAAATTGAATTATTTAGGTAAGTATTTTATCCCAATTTAAATTTCCGCGCCATATTGGATTTCTGCATGATTTTTTCAATAAATGTCAATATCTATTTATCTTCGGTCTATACCCAACCTTAAAACTTTAGTAAATGTTGGATCACCGTAATAATACATAAGTATGTATATAGCCGAAGTAATTCATTACTTAGTACCCAATATCAACGGCAACATATCTTAGCGGAAGAGAATTTACATTTATACTCATTATCTGTAGGTATTGTATTGAAATTACCTGTTACCTTAGGAATATGGATTTTATCTTCACAAATACTATCTTTACCTCTATGGCAAGTACTTAAAAAAATTCAAATAATTACCTATCTAGCCTATTTCTATGTAAAGTAATTCTAAAATGAGGAATAATTGCATACTCACCTGTTGCAAAAAAATCTACAGCAAAATTTTGATAACCAAATAATTATTGCTAAGCAAAAATTTAATTTGTTTACTATTCCCCTAGACATAATTTATCACCCACATTACTAATCCACAAAATATTTATTGAAACAAACACGAGATTTTTAATAATTTTACTAAAATAGTACATTCAACAAGACAAGTAAATGCACACAATGTGATAAAACAACGAAATAAAGTAATACACCAAAATATTCCAATGCTGACTAGTGAATGTTGCTTATTTCATTCAATTGCATTTGTTATACGGTTCTACCATAGAGGACGTTCTCGGTTCTACCTATTCGCAAAAATTAAAGAGTGCGAGGATTGTAAAATATGTTTGTCATCATTGGACTGATTTGGGAGTATTGATGGAGGGAAGCAAGGACCCTAGTATTCAGTAGAAGATTATCGTGTGTATATTTGCATCGTCCAACAAGTTACGGAGCTGCATCTGAGTTACAAGATGTATGCTGTAGATCATTAACCTGCATTGAATTAAACTACAATGCAATTAACATGCATTGAAGTTTATCAGTAATTCAGTATACTATAATACTCGCAGCTGGAGAAAACGTAAATCAATACGAAACATCCAAAAATCAAAGAGGTTTAGTTGAAAATAAAGAGGAATAGATGAATTAATTTTTCATGTACCTAATAAATAACATCCTTAAATGAAAACTAGTTTTTTTTTTGTTTTCTGCATGATTTTGTAATGACGTGAGTAACAAAAAATATTTAAATATGTAAGTACTTACTTAATAATACTGTTTCCAAGGTTTATATCCACTTTTAATTCAAGATGTCATCAAATTTGTAATTCTAATTCTAAATTAATGTGGTAATAATATAATATTTAATTAATATAAAAATTAAAAGCTTCATAAGATAAGAATG
>DWTT01000502.1:0-15261 GCA_018250895.1 Carterocephalus mandan | reverse complement strand
TGTGCATATTACTTGTACAAAATAATTTCGACGTTTCACATCTGCCAGGCGTCCCGTGACGGCTCACATTTTTTTTTATATTCCTCGCACACGATGCCTACCTAGCCTAGTAGATAACATGTTTCGTTTTCCTTGTAGCACGTGTGCGCGAGCCGGCCGCGCGCGAGGAGCGCGCCGCGTCGCCGGACAAGCGCGCCCCGCCGCCGCGCGACGACCGCCCGCCGCTCAGGGACGACCGGTAAGGCTTGCCTACTACACTACACTACATTACACACTGCCTCCAGTCCGTGCCCCATGCGGGGTGTGCGGGACCACAATCAAACTCGATGATATCTGTCTTGCCATATATAGCTGTCTTATTTAATTATTTCAAGTAAATTTACTTAACCTAATACACACACACATTCACACGTACACACACCTACATTTATATTAGTTAACTCCTTACACCCAGCCCTAATACCAAGTAACGAACTGATCAACTATAAATGATATAATAGTAGATGCAGTTGTCATGGGCGGCAGGAGATGCTGCAAGCTCATTTGCTAGCTTACATCCAAAAAAACATACAACCAAAAAACCACCACCCTTTGTGTGTCCCATTGTTGGGCCCGGGTCTCCTCTCAGAATGGGAGGGGACCAACTAACTAAGGCCCAATGGCCTTAGTTAGAAACCTGCAAGTCATCAAGAGTTTTCTATAACGTTGTCGAACGTATGTGAACTTTGACAATCTGCACTTGGTCTTACTCTTACCCTTTCCATTTCGTGAGATAACCCGTGACTAACAATCAAAGGTGACGAATACACGTAAAATCTGTTTGACTCCTCAGTCGCGAAGCCCGTGATATATCGCGTGACGACCGGCGCGACGACCGACGTGACGACCGACGTGACGACCGCTTCAGCGGACGTGACGAACGTCCCCCGCGCGAGGACACCGGCGCGTGGCGCTCCGCCCGCGGCGAGCCCGACCGCGACAGGGAGCGCGATAGGTGAGCTTGAGACACTGTTGTAAAGGTTACATCAGTTATGACTCGCTGCAATGTTTAGCTCTGAACGAAATCCGGATAGCTGCACATGGGTATCAGGGGCATCTTTCGTGCCGCTAACTTTCTGGATCTTTTTTTGGTACAGACAGAGAATATTTTTTTTTAAATTTCTAAGATGTTTTTTGAGATTTGAGAAGAGACATATTTAAGATTGCACAGAAAACATCCACACAAGACACAACAACCATCTATGCAATAGCCCAATGGCTCACGTCGATTCAATGTGATCGAAAGAGTTAAGCAACGATGGGCGCGGTCAGTTTCCGATTGTTTTCGATGCTGGAAACAGTCGTTAAGCCTTGGAGCAGCATGGTGGAGTATGCTCTAGTCCTCCCGCAGCATTGTCTCTGGGGGAGACCCGTGCCCAGCAGTGGGACGTCTATGGGTCGCAGCAAAGGAAGTAAGGATATTTTCCTATTGACGTAATATTTGTTCAGAAAACCACAATAATATAACAAAGTATTTTCTAATGTAATTCATTCTCATTTTCATTTCTTCCCAGGCCTCGTCCGGCGTACGCAGGTCGCTCCAGCGGGCCCGAGGGCGGCAGTTGGAGGCGCGGGCCCGCCGAGCCCCCGCCGGCTGCGGTGAGTCATCCATCCATCCATCCATGTTTATCCATCCAACGGGCGTATTTATCACGGAAACGGCACAGTCAACGTTACGTGAATACAGGAAAAATGTATGGGTTTTATATTTTATGGGGGGTAACGTTTACCGTGCGTGCCTCACCCGACGTGTTCCGTGCATAATATGTATAAAAGCGCCCATTCCTTAGTAATAGTTGTAGGCTAAGTAGGAGGGGACGAAATGATCATCTACGTATGAATGAATGCATTTATTTGTTCAAGCATGTGTACATATTAGGTGTTATAAAAGTAGGTTTGGAACTACATACATACTTTACTGAGTGTACAAATATTTAATATTAATTAAGCTACATTCTTTATCTCATGAAATCACCTTACATCATCATTTACTCAAATTACACAAAAAACCATAAGTATTTACTTACATCACATATTTGTGTATCTTACTTTATGCTAATGATAACTCTAATCATTCGCCTCGACTGCCTCGATGGTCTACTCCAGGGGTTCCCAAACTTATTTTGTCTACTGCCCACTTTGAGAATAAATTATTTTTTAGCGCCCCTTTTTTTTTTCACCTACTTAAAAACCATTATAACTTATTAATTTAATTAATTAGTGTATAAAAATTAAATTAATTAATTATTGTTAGGTATATTAGCGGAGATTAAAAATTAATTCTAAACGAGACTTTTACTATAACTCGCAAGAGTTAACTTGAAATCTGAGCTCAGTAGGATGCCCCCATTTTTTTTCTGGCTCTCTTACCGCCCCTCATTAGGCCTGCAGCGCCCACTTGTGGGCGCTATCGCCCACTTAGGGAAAGGCTGGTCTACTCGATCATATACAATAGATGCGAGCCATTTTGCTATGGACGTTACAACTTATGAAGTTACACTGAAGTTAAATTCGATTTCTTTTAGGAGCGCACATCCACCTGGCGTTCCAAGGACGGCCCGCCGCGCGACGACCGCTACCGAGACGGTCCCCGCGACCGCGACGGTCCGCGTGACGGTCCCCGCGACCGCGACGGTCCGCGTGACGGTCCTCGCGACCGAGAGGGTCCACGCGACCGCGACGGAGGCTACAGGGACCGATACCCGCCCAGGAGGGACGACAGGGACCCGCCGAGGAGGGACGATCGGTAAGTTTGAGCTCTTTGTAGATCAGCAAGTTAATTGCGTAACTCGACTTGGATTGAGTCTATGGTAAGACGGGATCGTCTTGATTTTGATTGGTCACCCGAAAGGTCACGTGACTTGACTAGCTTTCGGCGACCAATCTAAATCAGCTTGATATCATGGACTCACGCCTAAAGAGTTACGCTATTAGCGGGCCGATCTGTAGGTATTACCCCAAAAAGCCACTGGTTTTTTTCTAGTGTAATACAAGCTATGTTTTCTATAGAATTCGAATAATTATAATAACGACTTGAGTAGTAGAGTTGAATAGGGGATGAAAGTTTTGACGACTTGTGGGTATTTGACCCATATGTTGACTAAACGCAGACTGCCAAGGCATCTTGAGGATGATTGCCAGCAGGTTAGATTTTTTATTATACTAATGTCTCTACAGTGACGGCCCACGACGCGACGACCGCGACGGTCCGAGACGCGACGATCGCGACGGGCCACGACGTGACGACCGCGACGGTCCGAGACGCGACGATCGCGACGGTCCGCGCCGTGACGATCGCGACGGTCCGAGACGCGACGACCGCGACGGTCCGAAACGTGACGACCGCGACCGACGTCCGCCGCCGCCGCGCCGTGACGAGAAGCGTGAGTGTTTGTTATTTGTCCCTGTAGCTCGAGACCACGAAATTCAGAATTATGTTGAGCCGTAAGCACCTTTTTCATACAAAATTACTGTCGCTCCATAATTCTGTCTACTTTTTTAAATCCAACTTGCGTCCAAGCAAAGAACAAATATTTGATTTATTTCTTTCTTTATTTCTTTATTTATTTGCTTAGAATAAGGTTGTTTACTGGTTGAGTCCTCAATCCCGGGAATCAAATCCCCTCGATTATATTCAACGCAAATATTATTAATTATATCATTCGTTTCTTCCAGCACGCACCGAGACTGAAGATGGGTGGCAGCAAGTAGCCAGCAAGCGCTAAGCATCACACCATCGAATGTAGCACTACACATGGCGTGTATTTTTGACGTATTTACTATCAAGTAGTCGAGTGGACTATTCAAAAACCCAAGTGCGTGGCATAACGTCACCACTTGTCGGTTAAACGCGAATGTCAAACGCCTTGTGAAGTGCCAGCATGGCACCAGGGTTCAGCTATTTTCATCCCCAGACAAACATGGATTTTATAAAATCTCACAGGTGAAACGGGGTGGATAGGGTAGGAACTTGAGATGTTTGTTAACTGCAAGACTTCGTGTGCCTCTGCTGTTTAGTGGAACCATCTCATGCCTCTTAAAGCCATCAATTTAATCTGTTGCAGAAAAATATTACTTTACTAATTCTGTTTATTGTCAACCCAAGTTTAACCTCTATCTTCCGCGATTTTCTCATAATATTGTAAGAGCATAATTATAACAAAATATGAGCACCCAGACAAAACTTACACAACTTAAACAACTTTATTGTTAAATATGTCCCATGTCTAAAGTTATATGACACTTTAATGCCCACATTAAAGTGTCATATAACTTTAGACATGGGACATATTTAACAATAAAGTTGAGAAACTACCCTATTCACTCCAATTTACCGTAGTGTCATTGTCACATGTAATGATTCCTGTATCCATCTTACTACATCATAAGTGATTAATACAGAGTATACAATAAAAATAATAATGATAACAGCATTAATAATTAGTTAAATCTGTTTTATAATTTGACGACCAGAAAAGATGTGGTCTTCCCTTAAAGTATACCTACATAATTTTACATAATGAAAATATGCTGAACCAAATTTCATATACTTTCTTAATCATGTTTTGTATCAAGCTTACGTGTATCGCTTTAAGAATCGTACTGCGCCTATTTAGTCTCAACTTACCCTGTATGTTTACGGTTTGTGGAATAAAGCAACATTTATGGGTTTCAATTATGGTTTTATTTCATTTTCATAAATATCTATTCCTTCATTCATATTCAACTTTTCCTCAATAAAGTTAAAAAATTTACACCACACGACGATGTACTTAAATAGTAGTCTAGCATCCATACTTGTTACCAAGAGGTAGTAAGTCATCAGAATTTAAAAAACGTAGGAGCCTAATTTTTTGTTGTAAAATGGCTTTTAGATAGAGCGGAAATACTATGTTTTTGACTCGTTTTCTTAAGCCGCACACAGAATCGCACATTTGATTGCAATAGGTACTACTGTAATTAACGCCACTAAATCACCACGACCCTTTCACTGCCCCGCTATTGAGCACTGGTTTCCTCGTAATGGGAGGGGTAGATAAGGCCACAATCGTCCACGCTGACCAAGTAAGATTGGCAGACCATATGCCTTCGAGTAATTATTAAAATCTCAGGTATATGGATCGTTCGCTGACGTCCCTTATCTGCCTAAATATATACAGAATAAAGTGACTGTTAATGAGTAATAATATTCTTGGAATTTAAATGCGTAGATACATACATCTACGAGCGTTGATTCCATACAGAATTATTTATTATCCTAAAATCGTTATGAGTCACTTGACTTTACTAATTTATCCGCTTCAAAGTTTATATTAGAGCAGACATCTATATCTAGGATATTTTAATATTATAAAGAGGAAACATTTTGTGATTTTTTTTGTTATGTTTACACACAAAAACTACTGGACCGATTTCAAAAATAAATGGGGAAATATAAAAAGCTAATTGTTCTCAATTTGGGAGTGAATGCACTTCAATATGTGTGGTCTCCAATGTAAACTCAGCGTTTTGGAATTTTCAAACTACAAAGGGTTGTAACGTTTTGACAAAAGTGAAGAGAAGTATTATTTGTCCAGAAATAATTTGAAATCAATTTATTCGGGTTAACATGAAGGGATACCTAGAAAATACGGAAGGTTCCCTAGGCTTTCACAGGTTCCTTAGGTTTGTCTAATATTGTTTACAAGGAGAATAAGTAGCAACAATAAACCGGGCTGCCGCAATGCTAACTCCACGCGAGCGAAGCTTCGCGCGTCCTCTAGTTTACGCTAAATGTTAAGTTCAAGGCCATACGCCGGACATTGCCTGAGATACGCACAACTTGTTATAATGCGAGACTGTTTTTTCTTATCCTTAGTGGCCACATGGCGCTTAGGGCGGCTGTTTTGAGTTTAATCAACCAAGTAAGGGTCTGTATAGAGCGAGAGAGATATAATGGTATTAATTTTGTAAAGGTGTGCAATATAGGAACCTAAGGAACTGAACTATACGAGTACTACCTCCTCTTTCGCAACAATGTTGTCGCCTTGCGTGATGGAATTCGGGTTATGGGAAATCCCATTACCCGGGCAATTGTAGGGGTGTACCCCTACAATCACAGAACAATGGAGCGCTTCAATCATACATACATAAACAGAAGTTTAATTCAAAGAAATAGGAGTTTGTCTGGCTTTCATTGGCTTCAATCAAGATTGGTTCAAACCGGCCGGAAAGGCATGTAGGCACCTGTCATACCTGTCGCACGTTACCACTCGTGTCCATTGGCGACGAAGACCACTGGCCGACCTGGCCGTATTCCTATTAGTCCGTATAAGTTTAAAAAATATAATTTATTTAAAGGGGCTTTTTTATGATCGCCCAACGTCCATGCCTCGTTCTATACCACAAAAAAAATTAGTACCTTAAAGAGGGTTTGTGTGTGTGTGTGTGTGTGTGTGTGTGTGTGTGTGTGACGAGTGACCGATTCGTCGTAAGATACCACGTACCATAACATGAATGCATGCTTGCATTGTTGCTTCATGATTTCCAAGATTTGTGTTTTGATCGAGAGATAACTATGTAGGTACTTACTAACGGTTCTTGGAATGAAAAGGAATTTTCAAACAATATTCACAGCTCAATCTGTTGATGAATCTTAAACTGTAAGTAAACACTTGATGGTGTGTGATTCGATCGTTGCCTAATTTAAATTCAAAATATAAATTCATATCAAAAATCGCGGAAATCTTCATAACATAATTAACTCGTCAAGAGGCTCAAACCGAACTCATAATAATAAATTATTTTTATGACCGCGGGCCTAATAAATATATCAAGATAGATTCCATCCTCCGCAATTACATATGTGTAGGTAGCATCAATTTAAATTATTAATTAGCTGAATATAGTTATTTCTTAACCACCACCATAACCCTATTAATGTCCACTGGCATGGCACGGGTCTCCTGTAGGAATGGGAGGGGCAAATAGTCCACCACGCTGGTCAAGTCTAGTACTTATTTGCCAAATTTGCATGCCTTCGAGATCAATGGAGAATTCTCAACAGGTAGGTGTCTTACAATTAAATTTTTCTTCACCGTTAGCAGGTGAAATTGAATTTCAAACACACCTAGCTTACAAAAGTCATGGGTTCCGCTCGGTTTTGAATCCGGGCCCTCTCTTTTAGGCATGGATTGTGTGGTTATCAATCTAACACATAGACATGTACTACTTAAGTCTTATTGAAAAAGGGTAACATTTGTATTTATGTTATGAGATAGGTTATAACATGTGTTATAAAATAAATTTTTTTGGAGTTTGAAAGCTGGGTTGATTAATTATTTCGTGTTAAGAAAGGGAGTTCTCCAAGGTATGGTTTTAGATCCAATTTTCTTTATTTCTAAACTCAAAAACTTTTACATAAATACACATATAAAAACATAAATTTTACAATCAACCAGGTGAATTCGAATGAAACTAAGTCATTGTAATTAGGTACCTACATATAAGAAATGTCCGAAGCGCAGTATCATCTGTGTATCTACTTACCATTAGCACATCTTACCTACTCGTAATTGGCTCATTGATCAATTACATTGCATTCGTCGATTTTATTGACCGCCTTTTCTCCATTAGCTAAAACTTAAATGGACTTGCAAAGAGTGCACGAGCGCCATGTCTTGTTGAATATTTGAATTATACAGGTTGAATCAACTAGCCAGCCGAGAAAGTTTCTTTTTTTTACAAACTATAACAGCTCAGCCCGCAGTAGTCGGCGAGAAGTCATTGAGGGAACACGTTAACACGCTCACGATTTAAAAACAAACCAGTTCCGTGTTTACAGTGGCAAGTTCAAAATTCTTCAGAAGAAAGTTCGTGTTTAACTCACCTGTGACGGATTTTATGTCAGTTCACTGAGGACCGTGGGATCCAGCGAAATATGAATGTAAGTGAAAGACATTTTTCATTTCGCGTCCTTTAAATACAAAGAACTAAGTTACTTGTGAATATCGTAAGTCCGGAGCCCTAATTAGCTTTAATTGTCTATGGTGTTCTTGTTCTATCTGTTGACAGTTTAACAATTCGAAATTCTGTGTTTAAACCGTTTGGTGAAAGTCTGCTTTACTTAGTAAATCAAGGACGGATTTACCTTGGTGTTTGTTTACGTAGCTAAAATGCGACAGAATACAGTTTAGGCTCCACTAAATGGCTTAACAATTTTGTGGTCACTGGTTTATTAATAAATAGATTCTAATTCGTCTTAATTTGCTATGAAATCTATTAAGAGTTTCGGACTATACAATGTTTCGGATTGATTTTATACTGAAGAAATATTTTATCACTAGACTTAATAACGTTTAATACAATTTAGTCCACGGTTTTGAACTTGCGACCTTGTGACGGTTCGCGCCATGCTCTGTTGCGCTAACCACTGAACTATAGCGCCCCTCGATGTCACATAGCAGGGTCAGAAGTTTCAAAATGTTTTGAATGTCCCAAATCTTGTACGTATACGCAGCCGAAATCATCTATTGCTTGCTAGGCGGACAGTCCCGAATTTTGGTAATTTTTTCATTACACAAAAGGGGTTTACAATCTTATCTATTAAAGTGGAACACTTTGCTCCTAGTAAAAAGCATATTCAAAATACTTCAACTAGTTTTCGGTTAAGACTGGTTACGATGGTCTGATATTACTGCATGCCCTTTTTCTACCTACCCTGATCGCATTAAACGCGGGAGCAAACCTGTAAAATATCTACTTATGAAAGTATGTATTTAATTATCGATAATAAGCCCGTAATAAAGCGGAAGACATTACGAGAGCTACGACGGAATAAGTTCAGGAAATTGTTGAGTTTAATTATTGAAAACCATTACTCAACTGCTTCTGTTGCGGTTATACAAAAAACATTGAAATATTTACAGTTATGGACCATTTAATTTAATTGGCGGCTTATCTATTACGCATTTTCTTTGGTGATAACAAGCTTTTTAGTTGTACACAATTCACCGATAGCTCAGTGTTTTTGTTGTTACATATAACGCAGACAGACAAATTGTTAAATGTGTTTTGTTTGTTTGACGTTCGTTCAAGATCGGCTTCAAAACAAATATACCAACATGGACGAATTAACCGTCCCAAGAATTAAACTTCTGGGACAAATTGATTTTTACCTATCTCAAATTAGATTTTCTTATAGAAATTTCTGATAGGACTATTTTTTGCATAGCAATGTCGCAATATTTCTGTATGCATTGTTTTCAATAATGGTACAAAAATTAATAATACGACCCGTATGTGTTATCGAATGCGTTTTCAACTCATATCGTTTATGTTGAGTCACCCTGATTCATGACTCATGACTCAGTGCGGTCACGAAGACGAATGAATGAACTATGACCGACGCCACCGACGGACTGGTTGTGTGACTTGTCTATGATTCTCCTGTAATTTCGGCCTCTTAATTAATTAAATTATAATAAAATGTAATATTAAATTTTGTCAGTAAATATAAACGAATACCACACACCCGCGGTAGGCACCTAGGCACATCGTTTGGTGTGCGAAAACAGAAAACCGAATGAGATTACATAGAGATTAGACTTATTTGCGCTTACATAAGTAATCTTAATTAGGGAAGGTAAAGTAGCGTATTCACAAAACCTCAGTTTTTTTATAATACAGACGGACAAACGGGCATACGGGACACCGTGATGGTAAGTGGTCACCGTTGCCTATGGACACACCAGGGACATCACAGGTGCGTTCCCTTCCATGAAGGGAGCGTTTCACACTCTTCTTGACTCACTCCATATCGCAGTTCGAAGGAAAAAACTCTGCTGGAAGCTCATTCCACTGGCTACTTTGTCGTACAAAAAGATGCGAGAAGCGCACGGTGGTTGTAGGCCAGGGGATGATTCTTGAATCTCTAATGTAACATCCATGACCCGAGTACAAATATTGTGTCTGCGTAATAATTAAGTATCTTCCCCGGCCGAAATTCGAACCAGGGACTTACCCACCGCGCCACGGAGTCTTCTATGTGCTTCTGCTGACCATGAACCCTTATCGTTAGCGATCAAGCTGCAAGTCGTCCCTCAAATAGTTGGTATAGTACCTACTCCACTCGCCTGGAGTTACAGAAACTAAATCTGAGTCAGAACCAGCAACGAAAAGAAAAGAGAAAAAAAAGTCAAATATATTTTTGTTAATCATAATTATTGAAACTTCTTGAATTTCTTAACAATTGTTTTTCTTCAATAAATGTGCGTTAAGCTTTCTCGCAATAAATTTTAAATAAATGTAAATGAAAAGCTCATTATTGTACTAGAGATAAAGTATTTTTGCGTACCTATATTAACTATGTTAACATTACGCAGTCCCCAAAATATTTTACAATACAATACTATTTATTATACATTGTATAATAAATAGTATTGTATTGTAAAATATTGTTGTACGGTTTGCAACCATAGCTTTTATTTTACGAGTGCGTAACCTTGAAAAGGTACCCGAACGTCGTGGCAGCGACGCCGGGTTATGAGGGACTTTCACCCACTAAAACCTGCTCGGTGGCTTACTCGCGGGCGTTACAGAGGGCTTCGGGATCTCTTTTAGAACGCGCTCAACACTTGGAACGGGCTCTTCCCGGTTTTTATAGCACTTTGCCGATAAACCCTACACACGCTGTGCAGCAACACACAGCGTCGTCTTTTCCCGGGTCACTTGATGGTCGATTTGAGCTCCCACTCTCACCGCCCGCGACTGCAATAGTCCCCTTTTAGTCACCTTTTACGATAGGCAAGACTACTCACACTACTCATTAACACAATTTTGGTCCCGAGCTACAGGGGCTGACAACCCTAGCCATGCATATCTTATGCGTACTGTTTCTGATGGTTCAGTTGGAAAGGTGTGACTATGAATGAGGCTCTTATGAGTCCAGTACAGGGCCTCCCAGAGTTGTCACTGGCGGCAGCGGATGGGTGGTACTGCATGCTTGATTGCTATCTCCAGCAGCTATCTTGCTATCCATGCCAATGTCACGTAGAGAAATATGCTATCTAATTGTCGGACGTCACTTTTCATCGGAACGCTTTTGTTTCGTGTTCCACTGCGTCGACGTCGGGAAACACTCGAGTTATCGCATTAATGCTTACGCTTCTGCAACAATGTTGATTATTGTAGCGTTAGCAGACATGCACCTACTTAGAAAATAACGTTACGCCATTCAAGACAACAGTTGTCGACTTACGTCGTTCTATGTATTAGAAAAGTTTTACAACTGATACTGAACTGTATTTTTATCGTGAGTAAATCTTTGACGTAAAATTCGTCACTTAGTTCTCGAAGCCGTGCGGTCTTCTAATCTACGTGATGGACTGTGAATATTGAGGTTTCTTGTTCATGTAGATTAAAACGCGCTCGCTAGTAGAAAAGCTAAGCTACCGACAACCAAACATTGTTTATTATCCGTCAAAAACAGTTGAAACTAACAACGTTATTTCTTGTACCAAACAGTTCACTCAGAGAAAACCTTACCCTAATCATTGATATTACACCCAAATAATAGACGGGATTAAGTAGCTCTCACTTAAACTCCCAAATCGTTACCCTGCCACAGAATAGATAATAGTCCTAATCCTAACATTTTTTTGGTTAGCGGCACCGGAAGCGGCAATGTAAGCCATAAAACTAAGTACAACTACAGCTGAGGAAGATCTAGTCTAGACTCTAGAACATACTCCACCAAGCTGCTTCAGTCCGGATTTGTGGTGATGAAGTTTTACATGGACTAGACCTAATCAAAACACCAGATCGATCTGTAGGATCGAAGCAAATCTCAAGAAAACATGAAACTTCAATAATCTTCTGAAATAATAACAACGTATGATCAAGATTACATAACAAATTTGTTACTACAAATTAAAGTATGTAATGCGACACAAAAACCGCGCAGAGAGGCAATCGTGGAAGTGAATTGTTCACGCTCAGTGGCTTGAGAATTGATACCGTTTGCCTGTTCACATTCACACGCACACCACGTGTACCTCCTGGCCGGTCGGCTCAAAGCCACTTGATTTCAAACAACCTTATTTCATCACTGTTGCCTCCCCAATTTTGGCTTTGGCATACATAATGAGTATCTACGGCCTACAAAAACGTGATACCCTGCGAGAACTGTTTAAATCTATAATGATTTTAACTATCCCATGCCATGCCATATATTTATGAAAATATTATGTATGTACTGATGTGTGTGTTACTGATTTTATATGTAGGTACATATATCTACGTAGGAGTAGTTTAAGCCAAATAAACTGGGTACGCCCTTGAGCATCAGTAGGCCAATGGCTGCGTCGAAACAATGTGACCGACAGAGTTAAGCAACGACGGGTGTGGTGGGTTTGCAGATGGGTGACCCGCGAAAATTTCATGGGCGCTACCGTGCTTCGGAGGACACGCCGTCGGTCGGTTGTTTTCAATGGTCAAAACAATCGTTAATCCTTGTCGTGGCTTGGGAACATTCGATATTGGGTTAGCACCTAACCCCTCCTCCAACCAATCCGCATTGGAGCAACGTGGTGGAATATCCCCGCAGATTTGTCTGGCCAAGCCAAGTAGTGGGACGTCTATGGGTTGCAGCAGTAGCAGGTAGCCCTATCACAGAGAGAATAATATTGTGCTTAGGCTGACCCTATTGATTCACGTATTTCATTCTATATACAAAACTTTAATAACATAACGGTAACATCTAAAAAACCGACAAAATCGATCAAATAATGTGAAATCGCGGAAATATTACTGTTAATAATAATTTCATCACAAATGAAATCGAATTTCGCATCCCTTTGGCGCATTTATTAACGAGATATTAAAATTAAGTTAAATACTCTGATTAACAATTTAATAAAACATTTACGTTTATTTATTTCTCTTTGTTGTACCTATTTTCGCGTCTGGCAACAATGCACTGTCTAAGGTCACTTCCGGCCGGTAGGATCGTGAGGCGCATTTCTAATCTGTATTATTGTTACTCTGCGGCGTATTGCAATCACGTTTTGATCTTCTTTTATAATGTATGTCATGTAACTCAGGGTAATCTAAAATCACAAATCATTTTCCATTGGTTATTGACCCCTCTTCAATCTTTATCTAAATCATACTTATGTTCACCCACCAAGCCCGCTCTGTGACCTATCTCGACGCTTGGGGAGGGCTCCAGGATCTCTACTTATTATATTATAATGCAGCGGTGGTCTCTACCCGGTCGAGTCGTCTACCCCTACCTGCCACGCCTACGCTGAGCCACACACAGCGTCGTTTTCCCTGGAGTCAGGGGCCGTATTTTTTAATCTCAGTCGCATACGAAAATCGTTTTAGAATTCATTGTAGTCTCTATTTTACATATTCACTAGGTTGTCTTTTCTAACGAGTGGGTCCGTACCACTCGAATTCTAATTTCGCCCGGCGATGGAATGTGTGTAATAGATTTAATTAGCATTATTTAAGTTTTATTTTTAATTTTCTTAAGCATACAAACCCTAGAAGTCCCCTTTTAGTCGCCACCTTTATTAATCGTGTTAAATTTGAAATATCTTGCATGTGCCTACTTTTCGAACTACCCACTAAAATTTTTCAATTTTAAATTTGTCTCAAAATACGCAGTTAGTTTAAATAAACAGAATAAATTAGTTGTCAGAATAAATTTAATTGCTTTAATAATAATATAATCGCTTTTGATCTTGAGTTTACGAGCGTTTCAAATATTTCAGCCTAACTGGTTCTTCAAATGGCAGGCGTAGGCGACCATAATGGCGTTGAATGCGGAATTATATCAAATAGCAGGAAAGTATAATCTGACCTTATATTGGAAGGTACTTTATTTGAGTAGCTTATACATACATATTTTTAAGTTTCAAAATACTTACAAATACTGCACGCCGTCCTATATCGTTGAGAAATGTAGGTAGGTATAAAATAACTTTATGGTGCCAAAACAAAGAAATTGGAGGAAATTTATTTTAATATAATTATTTCATATTATTAAATTTATTTATCGTATGCAATGTAAGATAGCCGAATCATATTGCAAAAATTTTCCTTGATCGTCCGTGAAGCAACTTGAGCATTGCGTAGAAATCCTTTCCCTTTACGGTTTACCTTAACGGGAACCCAGCACAAAGCAAAAAGTGTGTGTCTGGTGACAATGCAATGTTACAATGGGCAACGGCAAGGATTTAGATATTGTCGTTTAAACAATTTAATAATGTTATTTATTGAGGAATCTCATATCTTTAAATATTGTTTTAATCAACTCGAACTGCCTCGATGGTATACTGGTAGTAAGTGCGACTGCTAAGCTAGAGGCCTGGGTTCTATCCCCAGATCGGGCAAGGCACAGTACTATTGGGTTTTTCTAATTTGAAATTCCCAGTAGTAGCTATGGCAGCAGCAGAGTATGGATTTGTGACCGGTGTATGGCAATAGGATCACCTATTACATGGGATCTTATCATAACTGGTAAAAAATTGATGTAAGTACTTGTAAGTACACTCTTGAGTGTGTACACTCTTCAGGGGAATTCAGGCGTGTTGTTGTTATGTTACGTTTTATACAACTTCAAATATAGGTGATTTTATATACAAAGGTCATTTTTGTTTTTGCAGAAGATAAGATAATGTAAATTTGCCTCGGTATCTCAAGTCCACACCCCGAACTAACTGTATAAAAAAATTTAACTTCTAGAATTTATAAAAGTTACACTTAAACAGATATATGTACATACGAAAAACGACGAGTTAGGTCAGTTATCTAACATTACAATTGCAATTGCCATTATTAAGGTAGGTAATTACCACAGATTACACAAAATGTGGAAGTGAGATAATCTTACCATTATTTAATGTTCCTAACTTCCCACGCAGTGTAGGTACCTACAAAATACTACACTATTTCCGCATGAGCTGGTCACCTGGATTCACTTTCTAATTGTATGTATTATTCAGACAGTTTTGCTTTTCGTAAAACATATCATCAAGAGTAATTTAAAAGAGATTAGTGACGTGAACTCTGACCATTTGCATTCGGAATTTTAGGGATCCATCAGACCTATTTCAATTTTAGTGGTGTTTATGTTATTAGGGGTTTTAATATCTATACTTCTATACTAATATTATAAAGAGGAAAGATTTGTTTGTAACGTTTTCACACAAAAACTACTGGACCGATTTCAAAAAT